>SKCR01004268.1:0-13948 GCA_019454045.1 Zanthoxylum bungeanum | reverse complement strand
TCAAGGGGGCGAAGCCCACATTATCAGCAGTTGAAAGGAAGAATTCCATGAAGTGAGTGAGTGAAAAAAAAAGAGAGAGAGAGAGAAGTCTTTGATAGTTAGGCATATGTCCGGTGATGACATTGTTTGCTGCAAGGAGAAACCTTAGAAACGATAAGTGCGAGATGTGCTCTCATCCGGTATTCTGAATGGATTGATCTCGGTTAGACTCACGAGCACTGGATTACGGGATCTTAACAGTAGAAGCCTGAGTAGTTGGCAAAATGACTAGTTGAAGAGATGGTGGATCAGTGAATGACCGTTTGCCTGAATGTCCATCTTGGTTTACTTATGCTACGATATATGATATGGTCGGAAATAAAGAGAAAGTCTCTGCAATGAAAAGAAAAAGAAAAAAATAGACCACCTATAACCGATAAGCGTGAAGCTACCCATGGGCGAGTATCAGAACCACCATGAGGAGAAATGATACCTTAAAGGGTAGGTGTGTCAAAGAAAGAAAAAGAAAGAAAAGAGAAAAAGAATAAAAAGAAAAAGAAAAAAGAAAGTTCAAAATGAAAAGAAGGAGACAAGAAAAAAGAAGAAGACCATATCATATTGAGTATGACGAAGTAATCACAGAATGTGATCAAGACATCTAGATTGGTTAGACCCACTGGTCCGATTCTCCGAGACGAAATCATCAAGTTAGCCTACTTAAGGATTAAGTTGCAAAAGAGCCTTAACACACACACACACACTAGGAGTCTAGTTCAGATCACCTATTTAGACCATCGGAATTGAGTGTATCAAGTACTTTGAAGGTTCTCAGGTTTCGACGCGAAGCATTCGTTGAGGACGAAAATATGTCTAACTATCAGGATTATCTCATGAGAGGCAGTATAGTATGTTGAAATAAACCATCATATCATCAATATCAGTTTTGGGGATGAGTCCCGAGGGCGAGGCCCACATCATTATCAGTATCAGTCCTACCAGGTATGACACTCTGGGGGCGAGGCCCACATTAGCATCAGTATCAGTCTGGCCGGGTATGGCACTCTGGGCGCGAAGCCCACATCATTATCAGTATCAGCCTTGCCGGGTATGGCACTCCGATAATGGAGCAAGGTTTGAGAATGAACAAGCCAAGAATGGAATAAGGTTCGAGAATGAACAAGCCGAGAATGGAAATCCGAGAATTGGACAAAGTTCGAGAATAAACAAGCCGAGAATGGCAACCCGAGAATGGAGCAGAGTTCGAGAATGAACAAGCTGAGAATGGCAATCCAAGAATGGAGCAAGGTTCGAGAATGAACAAGCCGAGAATGGCAATCCAAGAATGGAGCAAGGTTCGAGAATGAACAAGCCGAGAATGGCAATCCGAGAATGGAACAAGGTTCGATAATGAACAAGCCGAGAATGACAACCCGAGAATGGAGCAGAGTTCGAGAATGAACAAGTCGAGAATGGAAACCCGAGAATGGAGCAAGGTTCGAGAATGAACAAGCCGAGAATGGCAATCCGAGAATGAAGCAAGGTTCGAGAATGAACAAGCTGAGAATGGCAATCCGAGAATGGAGCAGAGTCCGAGAATGAACAAGCCGAGAATGGTAATCCGAGAATGAAGCAGAGTCCGAGAATGAACGAGCCGAGAATGGTAATCCGAGAATAGAGTAAGGTTCGGGAATGAACAAGTCGGGAATGACACTCTGAGAATAGAGCACGGTTCGGGAATGGACCACCTCCCAGTAACTGTTCGGGAATGGACCCATCACAGCAACGGTTCGGGAATGGAACGCCTCTCATCAACTCAGTTCGAAGCAACAGGCAAGTCAAGTGGCAGCTGGCGAGCCAGGTAAGTAAAAATGCATTACATAAACTTTGATAGGATTGTCATTGTCACGCACTGCACAAGTCCCATCAAAGTGGGGGCGACTGTAGGCACTGCAATTTTGCATGTAAGTCCCGATGATGAGTCTCATATGGAGACACTACCTCTTAAGTTGCGGAAGTCGCGGGAAACGGACGTCGGAAGGGAAGAGTCAAGAATTGACACATTGTTGGAATTAATTCGTTTGTTTATGCTTCTGGTTTGCTTGTTGGACTTCCGTTTTAAAACACACCCTTGGCCTAAACCCCCACAAACCACAACCAAGCCCACACATCACTAAGACACACACCAAGCCCATCTCACCCAAGCCCAATCCAAGAAATAATTAAAACATATTAAAACACAAATTAAATTAAATTAAATCCAATTTAATTAAATTCATGATTTAAGCAAATCTCTTCCTAATTTAAATAAATCACCTACCAATTTAAATATATTCCCCCACCAAAATACAATTATCCTTTCATTTTTTAACTAATTAAATCCATCCCTAATTTAATTGATTTGTTTCCTTTTTAAAACCCATGCATAACCCTAATTGACAACTATAAAAATAACACAAAATGCAACCCTAAGGCTCTAGACTCTCGCGGTAAAACACAAAAAAGAAAACACTCATACGGCCTCACCAAAACGAAAGCCAAACCTTGCCTCACTCTCGGCCATCCCACAAAGACACACGAACACACTGCCAGCCCACCTGTCAATGCACAGACACGTCCCACTCTTCCTTCATGTCTAGTCTTCACCGACACAAATAAAACGCCAAATACCCATCAATCCTACACGCACTGACCGAATAGCAACAAACAAAAGAAACCCCCTGCAAGCATTAGCCTTCAACATGTAAGCCCCTCAGGCCCATCCTCAAAAAAGCAGCCCACTCACAATCCACAAACACGAGCCACCTTCAAAAGCCACATAACCCTCACTCAAACCCTTAACTCCACGCCCCTTGCTTCACTGCCCCCCTCACGTACCCACAGATCACCCTTGCCTCACTCATCAACACAAAGCTACTCACAAACTGCACGCCTAGCCACCTGACAACTCACGCACACAAATTGATCACACTAACCCCACTCACGCATTGCCCCATTCAATGCCACAGCCTTCAATCAACCCTCCTTCACGCACACAAAAACTACATTTAACCAGCCAACAAATCAACGCACCAAGCCCCTTAACCAGCCAAAAATATCAACGCACCAAGCCTCTTCCAAACTGCCTCAAATCAACACCAAACAGTCTCCAAAATTGCACCTAAAAACTGCCCAAAATAGTCCCTTAATACAACAAAAATAGTGACTAAAAAACAGCAGTAAAACAGTAGTAAAACGGAGTAAAAACAACATCCCAAATAGTGAAACGGCGAGGAAAGACCGTGAACCAGCGAACCGGAAAAGTTGCGGAGTGTTAGCCCTTCCGACGGCCTTGTGACGCACTTCCAAGAGTCGACATAAAAGGTTAGACCTGAGGGCACCTTTCTTATTTATTTTCATTCATCTTTTAATTATTTATTGAATTTCCTTCGCATGAGAGTCGTCGGTTAATGTGTGTTGTGGCCATTGGATGAATGTAAAATGTGTCGTCTCTTATGGTATATTGGATGGAAATCCAGACGTAAATTCTGTAGCCGAATCCGAATGGACGGTAGTGCGGTCTGTACTTGGGAAACAACTCAACGTACCACTTGAGCAAATAGCACATCTTTCACTTTATTTTATCTTGTTTGTTTATTATTCACATTTTATATTCCGTCTTTTACTTTCCGCACGTTACTTGCTTGTGTATTGATGATATAGTGCGCATGGGCTTAATATGTTGGTCTAAAGGTTCTCTATTTGAGGGAAGAAAAGTCTAAAATGCTACCTTTACGACAATACTTTGTCTCGCCGGACGAAGTGTGTTTGATTGAATGTGAGATATTTTTAATCGAGTATACGAAGTCCTATATAGTTGTCTTTATTTTATATGCATTTGCGATGTAATGCGCATGGGCTTAGTATGTTGGTCTATAGGTTCTTTATTTGAGGGAAGAAAAGTCTAAAAGGCTACATTTACGACAATATTTTACCGCGCCTTTTATTATTCCGTTATTTACTTTTTGTATGTCATCTCCATGCATAATCATGCATCATATTGCAAGGCGCGTGGGTAAATCAAGTTGGATTAAAGGTCCTCCATTTCGAGAGATGAAAAGCCTAAGGGCTACCTTTGCCACGATGTTTTACCGCGCCGGACAAAGCACGTTCGATTGAACGTAAGATACGTTCAATCGGACACTTGAAGTCCTATATAGATGTCGGCATATATTGCATCTCTCTTCTTTCACCTTTATTGCCTATCTTCTTTTGCATCGCATCATGGCACGTTTATTTTAGTGTATAATTGCCTCTTTAATTATCTCTTTATATTATGCACTTAATTGCCTCTCTTTAATATGCATGCTTGTACAATTATTGTTTATTTGTGTTTCTGTGTTTATCAATATCATGTGTTCATGAAATTATATGCTTGCCGTTATTCCAATTTATTTTTTTATGCATGAACTTAAAAGTAGACTATCCTTGGAAATATATGTTGCTTATGCTTGGTTAGATTATTGCACAAATCCTTTCATTACAAGTGGCATAAGTAAGGGACCATTCCGAACCCAACGGTTTGAGGTCTTCCCTTACGAGGGGTGAGTGCGGCCTTAAATCATTTTCCGGTTCACACCGGGTGGGGGCGACTCCATGTTATTTCTCCGGTTTAGTTCCCCCGCGGGCTATTCCGTACTCCCGACTAGGCCGCGAGCCTGGAACAACGTCACCGATTTCTGTGTCCTACACCAGTCCAACCGCCCAAATCAACGGTTGGAAATTACCTCAACCTTAACAAAAATAGACTCTTCTGGTTCGATTACGATTTGTGGTTCGATTTACAGTTAGTCAATGATTCGGTTGCGGTATATGGTAGCAAAGCAATTAATGTTAGTATTCCTATTACAACAAGGAATAATGTAGGTAATAAAGGAAATGCAATACATGGAGTAAATTTATATTATTTAGGAGACAAAGATATTTTCATAGTATAGATGAAATAGCCTAAATAGGTCAGAAATCAACCCTAAGAGTTTGATTCTCGAAATAATACAAAACCATCCAAAATAAGACATCACAAGAAGCTCTACATATCAATTCATGGGCTAAAATGCTCCCCCAAAGTTGGCCCAATACTTGTCTATGTTGTTGGGCCACCAAAATAGGTGTGTTGCCACACAAGAGTCGTCACACATGAAGCAAATAAGTTGAGATGTGACACTTCGCAGGGTCATAGAAAAAATAATAGACCAGCAGCTATAATGGAATCAAAGGAATGTTTTTGTTTGGACTTTGGAAGCTATTAGTTGACAATGGCAAAAACAACTTTCTTGAAAACAATAGCAAAAGTAAATTATTTGCCAAATGGAAATGACTTTCCTTATGGACCTTATTGCAGACACATAAATGGCAAGATTGTAATTCTTCATTCCTCCTTTTGCGGATCCTTCAACTAATAGAAGCAAAATTGTTCATGATGTCAACTTTGCTTCTGGTGGCTCAGGCATACTTGATCATACTGGCTCACTCTTGTCAAATTTTTTCAGGGCATGTATTGAGCGAGTCTAAATGAACTGGGTTGGAGGAAGTGACATTGCCAGAATTAGAAGCAGAATTGGGTTGCAAGAGCAGAGATTCACTATCAAATTATTTGCTTGCAGTGGGAGTTGGAGGAAATGAATATATTGTTACTTATTTTCAGCCAAGTTCTAATGCCAGTACCATTCTTGATAAAGGCGTCGCTTCCAATCATATAAACTCACAGTTTCAGCATCTATAGGTATGATAGATAGAAACCTGAAAATTTGCATTTAAAGTAATAACCTCCAGATCCCTGAGCTTTTTATATTTTCTCATGTATATGTGTCTGCTTTGACAGTCTATTGATTGGCCTAATAATGTGGTCTCTAACCCCTTGTGATTTTATTTATACCCATAGTACACAGTGTAGGGATATTATTCATTTCACGGTCCAGAGTGGCTCTGAAACTCTAACCCTTGATGGTTTTGTTCTGGTTATCAAGGTCTCAAAGCCGAAGCCATGTTCTAAAAGCCTCTTACTGATATCAGAGTCTGTAACGAACATATCACAATATATGTTTTTCTGTTTGTATCAAATAATTTAGAAATGATCAAGGGCGTTTCTTCATTTCAATAGATTATAATTAGCCGGTCATCCTCTAATAAGAATTATGAGTGTGTAATATGGTTTATATGTCACCAATTAATCTTGTTTTATTGTGCAGAAGCTGTACATTTTAGGAAGAAGAAAGCTTGCATTAATGTCATTATATCTAAAGTAGTGTGCTTTTGTGGCAAATAATTTAGAATTTGATTCTCAGGTCTTGGGTTCGAATCCAGAGATGCATTTCTTTATATGAGCCTGGGGTAGCGGGATAATTTACCCCATCCGCTTAAGTCTGGATCAAATGATTTGATGACAAGATTTCCAATGTTTCAAAAAAAATACTGTTTACAAGAAGGGCGGTTCAACAATTCAATGCTCAATTGAAGTCTATGGTTACAGTTATGAAGAAATAGATGCCCGTTTCTATTCTTGTTTATGCAAAGATCCTGCTTGTAAAGATGAGATTATTTTTCCATCTTTACATGATAATTAAATTCTGATCGTACATAATATTTACACATTAATTTTTGTTGAGAGTGCTTTCATCAAGTATTTATTATAAACACCCCAACCATCGAAGCTAACTTGACAGCTAGATATTTTATTCACAATTTTTATAAAATAAAAAGTCAAATAAATTTAACATAGTTAATATCAGTCAATTAGCACAACTTAAGATTATTTTTTGGTTCCATTTTGGCTATTAATTCTGAGTAGAAACCTGAATCTTGGAGCTTAATTTAGTAGGTTTTCATGTTTATGTTCAGTCCATTACACTTAGGTTTTGGACAATACATGTATATATAGTTATATCCTGACCTTGTTTGGAACCTCCAAGTCTAATTATGACAAAGTCAAACAATATAAGATGATCCATGCATTACATATTCCCAGTAATCAGTTGAAAACATATTCACACTTAAAATCTACTGAGATACAAGGGAAATTACATGATCGATCTGGTCATCCCATCTCGATATAGTGTTGGTGAATATAAATTACAAACTATATGTTGAACAACATAATTCACATTGTTGACGGCTGATTTTCAATGCAGGGGCAATTTGGGAAAATCATTTCTCGAACAAACCTCCCTCAACTGTGAATTTGTTTGGCTTGGGGACTAAAAGTAAACTTAGCAAAATATGGAAAACACACAAACAATACAGAGGATTTAACGTGATTCGGCGGAATGGATCCGACCTACGTCTACGGGCATAAAGAAAATGAAGTTTTTATTAGGACCTCGGGTCAGACCGACCTCTCTATCTCTCGCTTACAATAGACTATTTGCTCTCTTTTAGAAGTGAAGAAACAAATTAGCCAACCGAAAAAGAGAATCCTTTACAATAATAGGAAAAATTCTACTTTTACAACAACTTATGACGTCAGCCACGTTTCCTTATCGTTATTTCCCATTACTCGTACGTTATGCCCATTAACCATTGTTCGTACGTTACGCCCATCAGCCTTTACTCGTACGTTACGCCCATCAACTGTCTGGAGGTTCTAGGTTTCATGTAAGGCTTACATCATCCATACATATGCATAAGGTTCAGTATCCCCGACCTAGGCAATCAGCTCGGTATGCCGAGATAGGTAACATCTTTCATTGTGTCTACTAACAGATCGGGTCGGTGTGTCGAGACTCTAGGTGCTTGGTCTGATTTCCTCGACCTGGTCTGATCTGCTGAGTCGATCCTGACTTCAGAGACTGACATGAGACTCTGAATGCCGAGTCTGATGCCGAAGCTGCCTTAAGAGTCTGATGTCGAGGTTATCCCGAGAGTCTGATGTTGGGACTGACCCGACCACATCGGGTAAATCTTCACAAACGTTCTAGTGTTGTCGGACCTAACCACCTCGGTGTTTCAACATGTACCTCGGGCTCGGGACCCTCTGTCGACCTCTTATCTTCACAATGTCCTTGGATCTTTATCTGTTAACTGTAATTCTCATTCTACCCTTCTGATGGATTCTAACTTCTTGGGGGTGAAAAACCACCATCAACATCTATCCCCTAGTTCTTGGTATCAACGAGTTATCGAGTTGGTATCGGGGACTATAAAAAAGATGGTGGTGCATGAATCCGGAAACCGATCTAGTATCCTTGGGCTGATACTCCGTTCTGATCCAGTCCAAAAACTCAAGTTTTCCCCACCTCTCAACAGGCACCACGACTGCAAGATTTAATGCTTCTTGTGACAATCCATGTTGGGTTCAAAATTCTGATCCATCATCTCAGTTTCTAGCTCATAACTTGGTCATCCTGTTGGACAATTATGACCCATAGCGTCACTATTTGTACAGATCACGGTGTTGTTGTACAAATTAATTATGTGAAAGGAGATTGCACTCTTATCATTTTTATTAGATCACCTAGATGTATAAATGATAGGAGGTCCCTATGATTTGTTCATGGATTGAGAATGATATGAGACAGTATCAGTCCACGAAGGATAAATCATTAAATATCCCTAGTCAGAGTATTATCGAGATTGGACATCGATAAATACGCAAAAGACTAGTATTACACTTGTGCGCGTTGTGAGGGCACAACGACATAGTTCTCATATATTTGGGTATAAGATACTCATGCAAGTGTAATAGGAGGTTGTGTTTTACCGATGGTACGGGAAACAGCTTCGCTCTGGATAGACCCCCTCGAAATTCCATTGGTAGTATGACTATGTGTCTATGGAAGTCCGAAATCAGGGTAGGTGTTTGGTCTTAACCTGAGACTTGCACCGCTAATACTTGCGACAATCAATATACTTTGGTTGCGGTCGTCCAGGACTTTAACAGGTTCTGTGTACGCCAATACTGGGTATATTGAGAATCGTAGTGTGTTGGGTGTGATGTCAAGACGAAAGTATCACTCCAGTCATATGGAGATGATGGTCACGTAGGATACGAGACTGGTTCTCTTTAGTGCTGCAGCCATCGGGATAATATGACTTGGTCATAGTTATCCGATATAGAGACTAGTTACCAGACATCCGATATGTGCTTCGTACGGGGCAGACACAATTCCAACCCCATGCCTAGCACGTGACAATCCGATACCGGATCGAAATACGCAATACTACGGTATACTACGCTTGATATAGATCCTTTATTCCTGTAAGGATATTTCCGGAGAATTGGGTAGGCATGGCGCTTTACTAGAGGCCAACCTTGTCTTATAAATCGGTATAAAAGTAGTATGAGATACTTACGTGTTCGGATAGTCCGACGACCGACTTTACTACTGTGGACTCCGGAATTCGCCAAGGGTCCTCAATCAGAATTTGTAAGTTGGGCACTAGCAATCCTGCAAAAAACAAGTAGAGTGGACGAGAGTAGGCTACCACCGGTGTGGTGGATACCGGGTATACTCCGACGCCCAAGTCAGTGGCACGAAATAAATTTGTAAAGTGGGAAAGCAAGGTTGAATATTACCTCTACTTCCTTTGTTTGGCCGTGAGGGCCGTGTAATATATGAGGGGATCAAGGATTGAGAGCATGAAGTATTAGGGTGAGAGAAATGAGACTTGAATGAATTCTTCCCGTATTCTTTTCATATTTATAGATAAAACATGATCTGATGTTGGTGTATTTGGTAATGGGTTTGGAGTAAGTGAGGATTAATGTTAGAATTAGGGTTAGTGGAGTGGTGGGTGATTAATGCTAGAGTTAGGTGGAGTGGTCATGCTTTTTGTTAGTTTATGATTTAATTGTAATCAAATAATACATAATTCTTTGGGCTTTGGTCCTTATTTTCGGGCCTAACATGCATGTGATGGGCTTAAGGTGAAAGACAGTTTTACCCTTGGACCAAATTTGGCCCATACAGTTTGTCCCTTACTCTCTAAGTCAAAGAATTTTTGTTTTAGAGAGTATATTTATCCGTGTCGTATGTGAAAAAAGAGCGTAAGAGTGTATTACCTTCTGCCAAATGTCGTACCAAAATATATAAAAAACGTGGGTTTCTGTTTGCATGCATCTGAGGAAGTTTTTTTAGCTTCTTGATTTATCTAGGGTCATGGAGTACGTGTCTTTGACCGAACTGAAATAGAGTTTCAGGAGTTCATGAGTCCAGGGGAATGTTCCTTGTCGACTGAACCAAACGGTAGTTCAGGAGTATGCTTTGACTCGACATGAGTCCAGGGGAATGTCCCTTGTCGACTGAACCAAACGGTGGTTCAGGAGTTTACTTGACTCGACATGAGTCCAGGGGAATGTCCCTTGTCGACTGAACCAAACGGTGGTTCAGGAGTTTACTTGACTCGACATGAGTCCAGGGGAATGTCCCTTGTCGACTGAACCAAACGGTGGTTCAGGAGTTTACCTGACTCGACATGAGTCCAGGGGAATGTCCATTGTCGACTGAACCAAACAGTGGTTCAGGAGTTTACTTGACTCGACATGAGTCCAGGGGAATGTCCCTTGTCGACTGAACCAAACGGTGGTTCAGGAGTTTACTTGACTCCACATGAGTCCAGGGGAATGTCCCTTGTCGACTGAACCAAACGGTGGTTCAGGAGTTTACTTGACTCGACCTGAGTCAGGGGAATGTCCCTTGTCGACTGAACCAAACGGTGGTTCAGGAGTTTTACTTGACTCGACATGAGTCAGGGGAATGTCCCTTGTCGACTGAACCAAACGGTGGTTCAGGAGTTTACTTGACTCCACATGAGTCCAGGGGAATGTCCCTTGTCGACTGAACCAAACGGTGGTTCAGGAGTTTTACTTGACTCGACATGAGTCAGGGGAATGTCCCTTGTCGACTGAACCAAACGGTGGTTCATGAGTTTACTTGACTCGGCATGAGTCAGGGGAATGTCCCTTATCGACTGAACCAAATGGTGGTTCAGGAGTTTTACTTGACTCGACATGAGTCAGGGGAATGTCCCTTGTCGACTGAACCAAACGGTGGTGGTTCATGAGTTTACTTGACTCGACATGAGTCAGGGGAATGTCCCTTGTCGACTGAACCAAACGGTGGTTCAGGAGTTTACTTGACTCCACATGAGTCCAGGGGAATGTCCCTTGTCGACTGAACCAAACGGTGGTTCAGGAGTTTACTTGACTCGACTGAGTCAGGGGAATGTCCCTTGTCGACTGAACCAAACGGTGGTTCAGGAGTTTTACTTGACTCGACATGAGTCAGGGGAATGTCCCTTGTCGACTGAACCAAACGGTGGTTCAGGAGTTTACTTGACTCCACATGAGTCCAGGGGAATGTCCCTTGTCGACTGAACCAAACGGTGGTTCAGGAGTTTTACTTGACTCGACATGAGTCAGGGGAATGTCCCTTGTCGACTGAACCAAACGGTGGTTCAGGAGTTTTACTTGACTCGACATGAGTCAGGGGAATGTCCCTTGTCGACTGAACCAAACGGTGGTTCAGGATTTACTTGACTCGACATGAGTCAGGGGAATGTCCCTTGTCGACTGAACCAAACAGTGGTTCAGGAGTTTACTTGACTCGACATGAGTCCAAGGGAATGTCCCTTGTCGACTGAACCAAACGGTGGTTCAGGAGTTTACTTGACTCGGCATGAGTCAGGGGAATGTCCCTTGTCGACTGAACCAAACGGTGGTTCAGGAGTTTTACTTGACTCGACATGAGTCAGGGGAATGTCCCTTGTCGACTGAACCAAACGGTGGTTCAGGAGTTTTACTTGACTCGACATGAGTCAGGGGAATGTCCCTTGTCGACTGAACCAAACGGTGGTTCAGGAGTTTACTTGACTCGACATGAGTCTAGGGGAATGTCCCTTGTCGACTGAATTAAACGGTGGTTCAGGAGTTTACTTGACTCCACATGAGTCCAGGGGAATGTCCCTTGTCGACTGAACCAAACGGTGGTTCTGGAATTTTACTTGACTCGACATGAGTCAGGGGAATGTCTATTGTCGACTGAACCAAACGGTGGTTCAGGAGTTTACTTGACTCGACATGAGTCCAGGAGATGGTGAAGATCTCTAGGTTTTCCACGTGTCATCAAATAGAGCAAAACCTAACGGCAAATACGAGGCGTCTTTTTGGCGGGAAAATAAACCGCCTCAAAGTAGTATAAGAGTGGCTTCGTAGGTTCATTTGCTTCATTCACACTTATCAGCGAGTTGGGAGAAAGCTTCAAAGTTTCTAAGGTACTCTTCATACCTTCTTCATGTTCTTCATTTCCTTCCAATGTTCTAGAGTAGATTCAAACTTTTCTCAGCCAATTTACATAGTTTGATCTCTTGAAACTAAGTTAGTTTGGTGGAATCTTGTTTGGAGAATTGGTAGTGAGTCTGATCTTTAGGAAACATAATCCCTAGAAAATTTTTGTTTATTAGCTAATTAGTGAAAAAATGTCGAATGGAGACTCCTTAGATAGCTTAGGCAAGCAAATTGATACATATGTAGAAGAGTCGTCGAGTGAACCCACTGAAGAGGCATCAATGAGGGAATGGGCGCGTCAAGAATTCTTCGAAGAAGGACCAGTTACTGTTTTGTCGAGCCAAGTTCCTTTGCTTGCGATTCCCATCAGGTCAATAGCAGCAATAGGGGAGTCGAGTGGTCCGGTTAGCACAAGTGAACCGACCAATTTATTAACAAAAAACCCAGCAAGTCGAATGACAGAAAGTCTGCTAATGAGCTTAGGTGTAATATAGATTTCCAAGTCGATGGAATTAAGGGTTCCTTTGCCGACTGAAAGGATAGACTACAAAGTTGACGGGTGGATTGGATTTTATGTACGGCCCTTTACTGATGGTCTCAGGTTTCCTATTCCAAGGTTAGCTTGGGAGGTTTTAGATCACTATGGGATCGCTCCTTCGCAGTTGATGCCTAATGCTTGGAGGATTCTGTTGTCGATTGAGTGCTTATCTTTCGAAAAGGTTTATTTTTTGAAGTGAAGGACATCGCATATTCATACTACTTGAAAGAGCATTTAACCGAGAAAGGGAGGTATACTTTGTATCTTCGTCGAAAGAGAGAACAGTTAATAATGGGTTTGCCGACAAACGATAGGGGTAATTGGCAGTCTGATTACTTCTTCGTGAGGAATGAGGGGGTTTTTGGGTCGACTAGAATGGGTCGTGTCTCTGGGTACTGGAGTTTAATTAGTGAGTATCGATACTTTCTATATAATGATGTAATGTAATACTGATTGTCGTATGCAGCTAATCAACTTGTTATATGTCTTGCAGGTCCTTTCAAAAACAGGTCATTCGACAGAACCCCCAAAATCCTTTCTAATACCCAAGCTCTTACAACTCTCTCATGTCGAAGAAAAGATTGGAGGATTATTTTGGTAGAAAGAAGACTAAGGAAGACACTAGTGTGGAAAGAAATCTTCGAATCTGAAGGTATATCTACGCCTTTGGCACTTTGTAATCAAGTATTGGAAGTCATCAATTCTACCTGGTCGATTCATGTACTCTACGGGGGGGTGTTTTTTATAAAGCCTTTAACTCCAAGAGAAATTTTATGCGCAGAGGACATAATGTCGAGACCAGTTAAGGTTGCTTCAATTGATGAACTGAAGAGTAGAAAGAAGGCCAGAAAGCTGAAAATGAAGGAACCAGAGGAGAGTGTTCCTGAATTGCCTCAGCCCAGTCGACTGAAATTCTACCAATCAAGGAGAAGTCGATTGGAATTGTTGTGAAAGGAGGAAAGAAGAAGGCAGCTGAAGTTGAAGATTAAGATGATTTTGAGAATATCACTGTCAAAATCCCCACAGGGTCGACTGCAATTTCAGACCCGTCGAGTCTTAATCCTTTTATTAAGGACCTCACTGTTGGAAGAAGATAATCGAAGGCTCACTCAAATGGGGGCTGTTGAAGCAATGAAGAAGTCGGCTGCATTGAATTACCAGGTAAATAAATTTAA
>SKCR01004267.1:0-13915 GCA_019454045.1 Zanthoxylum bungeanum | reverse complement strand
ATTCAACACATGAATAGTGCTCAACCTAAAGTTGTTTGTAAGCTTGCACCATTTTCAAACTTCCACCTAAAGTGGTTTGGAGGCTTGCAATGATGGTGTTGATTGAAATACAGCTGGATTCTTCAATTCTCCCCCTCCAGATGCATCCGAAGCAATTTTCATCTGACAGCTATCCCGACTATGTCTCTGCACAGCTCTACCTTGTCCAACCTAACTAACTTTGTTAACATGTCAGCTGGATTCTCACCTGTATGGATCTTCACTAGTCTCAACATTTGTTGATCCATCACTTCGCGTATCCAATGATAGCGAATATCTATGTGCTTCATCCGGGAATGATACATTGAGTTCTTGCTCAAGTCCAAAGCACTTTGACTATGACAATGTATCTTATATTCTGTCTACTTAATCCCTAGTTCTGGGAGAAAATGATTTAATGACAACATTTCCTTTCCTTCTTTCATTGCTGCAATATACATAGCTTATATTGTGGACAATGCAATACACCTCTGCAATTTTGACTGCCATGACACAGCCCCCCTGAAAAAGTGTAGAGAAACCTCCTGAGTAGATTTTCTACCATCAAGATCTCCTTCCATATTTGAATCTGTATAGCCTTTCAAGATTGGATCAGCTCCCCCGTAGTACAGACATAACTTCGATGTACCGTTGAGGTACTTGAGAATCCATTTGACTGCCTCCGAGTGTTGCTTCCTGGGTTACAGAGAAAACGGCTCACTACACCCACTGCGTGAGCAATATCTGGCCTGGTAGATACCATAGCATACATTAGGCTTCCAACGACAAAAGAATATGGCACTTGTGACTTCTTCTCTATCTCTTTCTAGATGAGGGGCACGAACTCTTGCTCAGTTTGAAGTGTTATGTTATGCTAGTGAATGCTGACAGGTTGACATTCTGTATATCGAATCTCCTGATTATTCGTTCAAATAACTCTCTTATGAAAGCCACAATATTTTTTATGTATCACGAACTATTTGCATTTCCAAAATCTGTTGAGCTGGTCCTAAGTCTTTCATGTCGAAAGGCTTGAGACTTCATTCTTCAACTGGCTGATCTTCGCTGCATCTTGTCCAACGATCAACATGTCATCTACATATAGTAGAAGAGCAAGAAAATTTCCATATGGAAACCTTTGAATGTAAGCACACTGGTTCACTGCAGTTCTTTTGTAACCTTGACTCAAAATGACTGAGTCAAACTTCTTATACCACTGCCTTGGTGTTTGCTTGAGGTCATACAAGCTTTCTTCAGCTTGCGAATAGGTTTTTTTTTTTTTCCTGAAACCTTGAAATCTTTTGGCTGCTCCATGTATATTTCTTTTTTTTTAATTCTCTATGAAGAAATGTTGTATTAACATCCATATGTTCAAGCTTTAAGTTCAAACTAGCTACCAATCCTAGGATAATTCAGATTGAAGCCATTTTTACAACTGGTGAAAAAATTTCATCAAACTCGATTCCTTTTCTATAAGAATCCTTTTACTTCTAACTGAGATTTTTGTTTCACCACATTTCCGCTGCCATCTTTCTTTAGCTTAAACACCCATTTATTCTTCAATGCCTTCATGCCTTGCAAGAGCTTGAATATCTCATAAGTATGATTCTTCTACAGAGATTCTATTTCATCATGCATTGCATGCAACTATTTTCCTTTGTATTTATGACATACAGCTTCCTTGAAAATTTCTGGCTCCCCTTCATTAGTAAGCATAATATAATTAGATCCTAAGTATTTGTCCTCGCTCAGATCTTCGTACTATAGGTTCACTGGTTTCTGGAGGTCTGTCGTCATCCAGATCTGTAGATGATCCTTTAGCCTTTGATAGAGCGGGTTGTAGCTCCCCTTTCTCAATACCATCTTCATCCTCTGGTTCTACTTCTAACATATCATGCACCCTATCATTATATGTGGCCACTCGTGTTTGTGCTTGGGTTGTGTCTGGATTTGAATTGGTTTTTTCAGCATTGGAATTAGAAGACACCTTGGGCTTTTCAATGTCTTCTATTGTCTGGTATTCAAGAAATACTACATCATTGCTTCTGATGACATTCTTTTCCTTCGGGTCCCATAACCTGTATTCGAATTCCTCGTCTCCATAGCCTATGAATATATATGGATTAGTCCTTGCATCGAGCTTGTGCCTGAGCTCATTGGATATGTGTGCAAAGGCTAAACAGTCAAATGTTCTAAGGTGAGAATATTAGGGATTCTTACCAAACCATACTTTCTAAGGAATATCAAAATTCAATGGTATAGATGGTGATCTATTGATCAAGTAGCAGGCGACACGAACAACTTCTCCCCAAAATACCTTGGGCAGCTTAGCCATGCTGATTATGCTTCTGAATTTCTCCATTATGGTACGGTTCATTCTTTCAACAACTCCATTATGTTATGGAGTGCGTGGAGCGGTCATTTCATGTCAAATACCGTGACTTCTGTAGTAGGCATCGAACCCTCTGGAAATGTACTCGCCTTCATTATCTGTGCGAAGGCACTTCAGTTTATTTTCTATTTCACGCTCTACCATGGCATGGAACAATTTGAGATAATCCAGGACCTGATCATTTGTTTTCAGAAAATACACCCACGCTTTCCAAGAAGCATCGTCAATTAAAGTCAGAAAGTATTTGTTACTGCCCAATGAATTAAAATCCAAGGGACAACAAACATCAGAGTGCACCAGACTGAACAACTCTGATTTTCTCGTAGAAGAGAAATTAAAGGAGACTGTATAGTGCTTATCGAATAGACAATGATTGCAATGATCTAGAGCAGCATTCTTGGACACCGTGATTATATCATTCTTTGTCAAGGTGGACAACCATTTCTCACTGATATGACCGAGTCTATAGTGCCACAGATTTTGAGAAGCCTCATGTTCATCAATGTTGAGGCTTTCTGCATATATTTTCGCATAAGTCTTGTATAAAGTGCCATAAATATATCCTCGGACGACGACCATGAAACCTTTTATCATTTTCCATGTGTCATTGCTAAAGTGGCCAGCATAGCCCTGTTTGTCAAGGGCAACCCCCGAGAGTAGATTGAGCCGAATTTTTAGAACATGTCTCACCTCCTTCAGGGTTATTGTATACCTTTCATTTTTCTGCATCTGAATTTCACCAATTCCCACTATCTGAGAGGAACTGGTATTTCCTATCTTCATTGTTCCAAAGTCTCATGCTTTGTATGTTGTGAAGAAATGTATGTGAGGGATGACGTGGTAGGATGCTGCAGTATCTACCACCCACTCAACATCTTGAGTTGCGGGGTAACTTTTTTCCTGGATAACTACATCTCTCGAGGCAAGTACTAGTGTCTATGCATTGTTGTTCTTCGACTGGGAATTGCCTTGACCCTGCTCTCGTTGCAGCTTTCAGCAATTCTTCTTTAAGTGGTTTTTTATGCTATAATGGTAGCACATGTAGGTAGACTTTCTTCCGTTCGTGGATTTATCTTTGATTTTGCTTCTACCTTTCCCTCTACCTCGATTTTTATCTTGTTGTCTTCCTCGATTCTCCGTGACAAGGGTTTGTGTCTGATCTGAATCCACGTCTTTTCTTCTGGTCTCCTCATTTAACAGAGCATCTTTTACCATAGGCATGATAAGCTTACCTCATAGAGCTGAATTACTGAGAGTAACCACTAATGTTTCCTAGCTATCAAGAAGAGAACTGAGTAGTAAGAGGGCTTGAACTTCATCTATGAGTTGCATGTCTACTGTAGACAACTGGTTCACCAAGCTTTGGAACTCATTGGTGTGTTCTGCAACGGAAGTTCCATTCTGTAGTTTTATGTTCACCAAACGCATCATTATTAAGGCTTTATTCTGAGTTGTCTTGGCCTGGAATATGTCTTCTAATTTTATCCATATTTCGTAAGTATTTGTATTATATGCTACGTGGTGGAAGACACCGTGGTTGATCCACTGCCTAATCTGACCCATAGATCTGTTGTTGAGTTTATTAAAGTCATACTCTTTAACAGATTCTGGTCTCACTCCCTTCGCCTCGATAATATCGAACAGATCTTTTCAATGCAAATAATCTATCATCTGAGACCTCCAGATGAAGTAAATTGTTGCTGTCAACTTGATCATTGCACTAGAAGAGGAACCCTCCATTTCTATTTTAAGTTTAAGTTTAAAATGAAAATATGACAAAATCGAGGCTGATTTTCACAAATTGGATGTCACTGTTGCATCCGAAACGGTCGAAAATGGTGGATTTGACACTTCGTTGGTCCAAATCCTACTTAGGGGCCGATTTATAAATTTTTTAATTTTCTGGGGCTAAAATTATCAATTTCAAATACTTTAGGGGGCTCAATGAAATTTACCAAGTATGCTGACTTGTCTGACATGTGGCCACTGACGTGGAAAAAGTGGGATCGGATGCCGATGTGGCTGATGATGTGGCGTTAACGTGGCGCTAACGTACCGCTGACTATGTGCTGACTGTGAGCTGACGTGGTGCTGATATGGTTGTCTTCAACCTACAGCAGGCGCGTGTGGTGCGTGGACGCGTGAGCAACTCCTCCACTGAGGCGTGCATGCGTGTGATGCTACCCTGGACCTCCGTTCGATCACCGGAAAATATCACTGTGCTCGTTTCGACGTGAACAAGCTGATGGTATGCTCAAAAATGATTTTTGATAATTTTCCCGAAACCCGAATTTTCCGAACCGAATTTCGTTCTTCGGTTTTACGACCCCAATGTATAACCAAAGTCTTGATACCACTAGTTGTGATTCTCTGATCACTGAATAGTGTTTATGAGGAAAAAATGAATTCTATTACTATAAGAATAGAATTTACAGGTATTAAAAACTTTACAAAAAACTCCACTCTCTCTACACTCTCAAAGTTTTCTTCACTTGAAATTTTATTTTAAAACAGTGCATTTTTAGAAATAAATTCACAATAGCAGGAGACCGTTTATGTAATAGCTGTGCATTTTTAAAACTGAGTTATTCAATTTGAGCAATCTACAGTGGTATTATTTCTAAAAGAGAGTCGTGTATTTAAAGATTAGAACGTCATGAAAAAGGTAGTAAATTTAATAATTTCATTCATTAATATACTCAAAAATTATAAAATGTATTAAAATTGTATTAAAATTAAATAAATGATTAAAAGTGTGTTCTATATATGATATAAAATAAACAAATATTTTTTTACAATTTTAATACATTTTGTTTCATTTAAAATAAATTAATAAATATTTTTAAAATTTATATATTTTTAATAAAATACGGAGTAATCATCTATCAAAGTGGATTTGACAATGAAACGCACTAATTAACCATAGGAATAACTTTATCTATCGACTTTCGTGCAATTCACTTCAATACATTCAGAACCGAACCCCGAGACCGAGTCCAAAATTCCATCATAATTTCACTTAAATATTTACTTGTAATACAAAGGAGCGGCACTACACTTCATCTTACTTGACACATGTTGTTTATTATTATTTATTCTACGCGGCAGCGACAGCGACAGCGGCAGCGGCAGCCCCGTTTGGCGCAACACGGTTACAGTGCTTGCAACATTATCTTATTTTGCTGAAAAACACAAATTCCTTGTATTTATCACGTGCGTTATCTCCGGTACACACTGTAATCTAAAATTCACTTGAGGATTTTTATATAAGACGATGTTGGGGATTGATTTTAATCTTTTCTTTGTCGACTTTGTAATTAGAGTAATGTTAAAACCACATAAAATAAATAAATAAATAATCATATGAATTATATAAATTACAAACCAATTTCAAGTTTATTTTTTAATGGGGTATATAAATTCAATCCATCCATCATCCATTGAAGATCTTTTTACATCAAATGAAGTAGATAGTGAGAAGTCTAAACACACGGTTATAATTTATTTTGATTAAATTAAGTCTAATTAAAGTGATTGATATAAGCGGCAAGGCTTTTTTTTTTTTTTTTTTTTGATTACAATACAAATCTACAGATATATAATCTGAAATCTACTGGAATATTGAATATAAACATTGAAGTACATCCAGAATTATACGTCTACTAGAGACGAAACATCAACTCCCACTCAAATATGGGGAGAAATCTACCACTCTCAAATTGAGAGAAATAAATATTGAATATAAATTTTTTTTTTTGTTCTTGTTTCCACTTTCCTCGAATTAGAATGGAAAAATGATTGATGCTTTTAATTTTTTATTTTTTTTGATCGATTTTGCATTTACTTGTCACTAATATAATCGAACTTTGTCACAGCCCAGTGGTTTGAGCTTGAGACAACACTGAATTTTTTCCTTAAGGGACACAACCAAACGGTTTAAATCCTGGGTAGAACCCTTATAAGAGCCTAGGACAACACTGATTTACCCACACATCAATTAAATGACGTGGGGTTTCCCGATATTCCAAATATATATATAATATATATAATATATATTATATATATAATATAAATCGAATTTTTATATTGGATTTTAGGGGTGTTCACGGGTCGGGTCGGGTTTTTTTAAATTTCGTGAGACCCGATCGGGTCGGGTCACTCGAAGTTCAGGTTGCGCAAAGGTGAAACCAGATCAAATCATCGGGTCGGCACGAAAAAATAATTTTTTTTAATGAATAATTATTTTGAAATATAAATATTAGTTATTTTATGTCCCAAAAATTATCATATATATAAGTTTTAATACAACAAAAATAATAAACAAATGAAATAAAAGTAAAACTTAAAAAAAAAATAATAATAAATTTTTTAGAAAAATAATAAAAATACTATAGGGTCGGGTCGGGTTTTAGTATCAAACCCGTTGCCTACCCCGAAAATTTCGGGTCGGGTCGGATCAGGTGGAAAATTTACACATTTTTCAGACCCGCACGGGTCGGATCGGGTCACGTCGAGTCGGGTCGCGGTTGACCTTACCCTATGAACACCCCTATTGGATTTTTTTTTTTTTTTTGATTTGGGCGAGTGTCTCACTTTTGTTATTGCCGCAGTAATTCCATTTCTCCCCATATTTTTGTTTGGCACCATACTGGAATAAACATTTTCAGAATTAATCTTTTACAAATATGACAAAATATAAAATAAAGTTAAGACATTCTATATGATTATATTTTTATCTATTTATGCATTGTTGGAATGAAAACCAAACCTCACATCCCATAACAACGAGGTTTAAATCCCAAATTTCTTCTAAAACTTGAGAAGTTTTACCAAATAAACCAATTCACATCCACTATATTCGTTTAAGTTTCTCATAAAAATGCTAGACCTTTAATAACTAACCAGCCACATCATTTAACATAAAAAAATAAAAATAAAAATAAAAAAACTTTGTATTCTAATTTTGTAAGCATAATATTATTGTATCTAACTCCTATAGGCGCATATATGATCTTATATTAGGCACATCAGCATAATATAATATGATTTCATATCAATTGAGGTTAGAAGTGATATTGAGGACAGTCGACACAGACAGTTGATTGTGACCTTAAAATTTGGCTCAAAATTAAGATCCGGATATAAAGATATTTTAAATTTTTAAATGCATAATATGACATAAATTTTTTATCATTTATCGGTAGGGATGTATTTTAAGATTTCATCTAGAACTTTAAAATTTAAAACAACTAAAGGACGCCCCTAATTGCAATAGAGTAGGATCAAAATCCTACTGCAGGAAACTCATCCCATAACCCACATTAAAAAGTTATCTTTTTAAATTGTACACACTTATATATTATGACTTAATCAAATCTAAAATTAGATATTAAAGTAATGTGCATAATGCCCAAAAACATCACTATTATTAATTTCTTGAGGTTAAGATAAGAAGCAGTTAATATTTATTGCTGCGCAGTCCAACCCAGATGTCCAACACAAAAGCTGGCTTACACCCCAACCCCTTAGAATACCGCAGTTCATCAACAACTGGTTTGCACTTCACCACTTACAACTCTCTGTAAATCTTCTCTCTGCAACTCCAAAAATTCATCCTCCATAAATGGCTTCTCTGATCATCATCTTCTCCTTCAAACCCATCACCACCATCTTCCCGCCAAACCCACCATGCAATACTCAAACTCCAACAGAAGCCCTAGCAATAATGCTTCCAGGGGTCCTGGCCATCACCGGAATTATCGGGGAGTAAGGCTCCGGAGTAGTGGTAAATGGGTGTCTGAAATTAGGGAACCAAGAAGCCTACTAGGATTTGGCTAGGGACATTTGCTACACCTGAAATGGCTGCTATAGCTTATGATGTAGCGGCTCTTGCCTTAAAAGGCCAAGAAGCTGAGCTTAACTTTCCGAATTTGGCAACTTCATTGCCGCTGCCTGCTTCAAATTCTCCACGCGATATACAGGCTGCTGCTGCCTCGGCGGCTGCTGCTTTAGGGGCTGCAAATGATTCTTTATCTGGGATAATTGAGAATGATGATCAGGCTATAGCTAATAATGTCATAGAGCAGCCAGCAGAGAGACCAGTGGTTCATGAATTTGTGGATGAAGATTTGATCTTTGATATGCCTAATCTTTTGGTGAATATGGCTGAAGGGATGCTTCTTAGCCCTCCTCGTTTAGACATTACTTGGGATGCTGCTGCTGTTTCTGATGATGATCATAATATCGGAGATTATCAGAACCTTTGGAAATTCCCTTAATTTTAATTTCTTATATATACATATATAATATATAATTAATAAAAATAAAAATAAAAAATACCCACCAAACAAAATAATAAATCTAATGGGTGTCGTATGGAAAGCTAAAATATGCAGAATCCCGCATAATGTAATACTTGCTTGTATTGGAGTTGCTGTTGTGCTTGCATTTCCATAATGGTAATGCTTTGAGTGTTTGTACAATGTGAGACTGTTAGAACCTGTATAAGTACTATTGCTGTGTTGATTTGATCATAAAAAATTTCGTATCAATATTTCAGTCATGCTCTTAGATATATATATTATATATATATATATATATATAGCCAGCTTAATTCTCAATGAATTAATACAGTGAGCCTGAAGTAGTTAATTAACTTTGGCTATTCACCACCACCACCATCAGAATCTGCAAATATGTCAGATTGTTGATATGATATATTTAGAACTTTCTGCAAAATACTTTTATCAAAATTATCCATCTCCAAAAAATTGACAGCAGAAAATTTTCCATAACCAGAGATTTAAGGATCCACAACTGTTGCTCATCAGTACCAAAACGGAGAGTACCTAACAACCAATTTGAGAGTATTACTTTACAAATTTTTTTAAACATATTATCAAGAGATTTCAATTTTTTTTTAATATTGAGAAAATACTTTTAGTTTGATTTTTTTTTTAATGCAATAGCTCGTGTAACTGAAAGTAGAAGAATTTGTATTTCCTCTGAGGCTCGAACCTTTGCTATGATTTTAATGGTAAGGAATAAACATAGCTAACATCCATGGTTTGGTGAAAAAAGCAAGCAAGTTGGAGATTTAGTCAATTCAAATCATTAAGAAGTTGATTTTAGTATTTGATAACACCTTTCTTTGAACATTCAATTGAATCACTTTTTCATTAATGTATTTAAATTACATGAATGACCAGGCAATAAATAATTATATCCATGAGGTGGAGAAATTTCTTAATATTATCGTTGTATTTGTATGGATGATATTGTATCAACAATCATTAACTAAATAATATTTAAGATTTGTGTTAAATCAAATCATTATTTATTTAGTTATTTTTTTGTTATTTAATAACGTGATAATATATGATTGAATTGTTACATAAATGATATGATATCACTATTATATAATTGAATTTTTCAATGAATTGAAGTATTGGAACGATATACATGTATGTATAAGCTCTAATAACATTGAAGTATTGGCACGATATACATATATGTATAAGCTCTAATAACATTTTGATTATGCTCACCAATTAAAAAGCACAAGGCCCACGTTACTTGTAATTCTCAACTATTGGTCTGTCACACGTGGCACTCTATTATTGGAAGTAGTCAATTTGGATACTCTCATACTCACGAGAAAATCTACAATACAACGGAAGTATCACGTCATCCGTGCAATAATCCAATAATATATTATCACGATTGCTAAAATTTAAAAGAAAATAACTTAAAGAATATATATTAATCATTGTGTCATTTATTAATTTATTGGTAATATAATTTCACTCATATATATTATATATATATATATATATATTATATATATATATATATATCTATATATATATATATATTATATATTGCACAAAATATTACTCTATGGATAGTTTGCATCAACTATTTGTGTGCTTGCGCTTAATGCTTGTTTAAGTAGTGCTTTAATGGCTCATTAAAATATATTTTTTAAGCCTTTGGATCGCCTTTGAACTCTTTTCATAAGGGGAAAGAATGACCAATTGTACGGGCCTTTTTCCCTAATATAATTGTTTGGACATTTTTTTTATTTGTTTATTTATATAAATTGTATGGACCTTAATACTAATATTATCCATTTTTTACTTTTTTTATAAAATTAAACTAGTAATACATTAAATTGAAGTTATGTTGAACCATTCGATCTTGTCTCATCATAGAAAAGACAATCAGAAGAGTGGCCGTGATTAACTGCAGTCGCCGAGCTATGTGAGTGGGACGAGTTATCTCTGTTTAATCCGAAGTTTATTAAAATATCTCTTATAAATTAACAAAAGTTTTAGTATATATTAATGAGATAATTTTGATTTGCCCCCTTAAAATGAGAAATATCTATTATTTTTTATAAAAATCAAAATTAGCTTAACTGAATCAAATTTCTGGCATCGCAATTGATTAACTAATATTGACTATGTATTTTCGAAGTGGATAAGTACCCTATAATTGTTGGCTTTGAAAATCAGTATTACTGGGCGTGCTAGAAGAGCATGTCCTTAAAGTTGAAATCTACGATAATGACTGACTTCTGAAACGAACGATTTTAATAGGTCCTCTAAAATTCAAAAGAGAGATTCTAATAGAATGCTAATAAAGATGCAGAATTGAAAATTATTGGAATGAGACTATACTGGAATTAAACTCTAAATATAGAGGATGTCTACTGAAAATAAAATTTTATGAGAATTGAAATAGATTGCAACTATAGGGAAAGAGTTTGAATGAAAACTAACTACTGACACTACAAGAAATGTGGAATTACCACGATCGAAATTACCGACCGACATAGTAAGTCAATTTTTTTGATATTTACCGACCGAAGAGGATAAAAATTATTTCTGACCAATTACTAGCCGAAATATTAGGGACCGAATATTCAGTCGATAGTCGGTCGGTAATACGGTACAGAAGACTAAGTTGGAGCAATTTTATACCGCCAAAAATTACCAACCGAATAATAAATAGTGATCGAATGAATATTCGGTCACTAAAAGAATATTAATTATAAAAATAAAATTAATCATTTTACTGACCGAATATATAATCAGTCAGTAAATTGATAGTAAATTGCGATCGAATTACAGTCGGTACGTAAAATAAAAAATAAAATATATATAATATATAATATTATTATTATTTTACCTTATATATATGTTGGGGCAGTTGTGGAACCCCTATGGTCGGATCGAAGCCCCGCGTAGAAAAAGTGGGTCTAACCCAAGGATATCAAGGATATGTGTATTTTAAAATATTTTAATAAAAACTGCATTCCGATACGAGTCTGTAGGAAAAAATGGGGACCAAATCAGAGTCCAGAAACTCCAAAACGGAGAAAATGAAATTTTAGTGTTCATTAGCCTTCAGAGTAGTGACGCGAAGTCTTATGAGTCGAGACGCTCCAAAGTGCGAGAGCAACTACGAGAGCTGAACGTCTTGACATCGCGACACGAAAGAATGGGAGTCGCAACGCTCTTAGGTCTGATGCTTAGTGTCGCGACGCTCCACTAGAAATTGAGCAATTTCAACCTTCAAATCAATCCTAAACACTTCCAATTTTCTCATATCATTTCAATACACCTTAAAATAAATTTTAGCATCAAAACCAACCACAACACATGCTATACAACTAACATACATGTATTCTAAATACATATATGTATTTCTTTGAATCAAAACACAAACATATTTAGAATCTCACTAGGAAATATCTCATGAATAATTATAGTTCACCCAAATTTGGTCAAGTGATTCTAAAATGGTAGTCATAGCTCTAAGATTTAATCTAGAGTTCCAAACTCTTATTAATTGTTTCATGTCCAACATGAACATTTTTTACTTAATTAACAAGCATATTGTGTTTATACTTCCAAATAATCCTAACAAAATTTATTAGCCTTATTTCAACTCTAAGTTATGAATCATGCATCAAATACATAATTCATCACTATATGTCTCACTAATGAAGAATATACCTTAAGTGAAGTTCAAACTTACCTAATAAGCTTGAATTAAAGATCTAATCTCCTTCTCTTTTTTGAAATGGTTGGAGATCTTCCAAGGTTTGCAAGCTTGACTCCAAGATCCAATCTTGATTCCAATGCTAGCAAACTTCACTCCAAGATCCAATCTTGATTTCTCCTTGATGAAATGTTATAAGACCCCACAAATCTTCTCTAAACACTTCTCTAACTTAGGCTAATTTCTCCAGGAATTGCTTGTATTTAGCTTTCTCAAGCTTAATTAAAACGTTGCTCAAGCTTGCTATTTATAGCAAAACTTAAGCAATATTTAATTAATAAAAGCTCTAATCATCTTTTATATGGGCTTAATCTAATTTTTCCAAATATGTGTAATTAGGTGTGACTAATCACCTTTGCCTGCCACTTTGATTTAATCTAATTAAATCAAGACAAAGCTTAATTATGGATTAGTTACATGTCTTCCACTTTGATTTAATCCAATTAAATCAAGCCAAAAATACCTATAATTACATATTTACATTTACCAAAATATCCTCACATGGTAGAGATATTTATGAATTTACAATTAAGCCATTGTGTAATTATTGAATTAATCCAATTAGGTCAAAATAAATAATCAATGTTATCCAATAACACTTGATTATCTTAGTTGATAATTAATAATTTCGAATATTATCTTTTATCATCAAATTAATTCGGCTTCCCAAGTGCTCAACAAGTACCTTTATATTTGGGACTCTCTAGGTTCAGACACGTTCTTCATTTAAGCCTAACAAATATGTACCCAATTCGGCCACATCCAAATTCATGAAGAACCTGAACGACCTTTCTAACTATACAAGTCGAGGTTATCACATTTGTTTATCAATCCCTCCGTCGTAGACTATCCTAGTTGTGCTTAGGAAACATAGAAATACACTGTCAAGTTTCCAAAGCGCACATCTCATGTCGACATGTCCATGATTCTTTACAACTGATGTGATCCACTCTAGCTGATCGGCTTTGTCCAGAGTCTTAAGAATCGTGACTTAGTTACATGGATACTTAAACCTCTAATGGTACACATACAGGCTGATAAATCATATCTTGATACGCACTTGATTAATGAGTGCATCGGTCCATACCTAACGAACATTTAAAGGTCCGACCATGAAAGATTTCTGACATACATGACATCAAAGTGTGAAGGATCTCACACAAAATTAATGTTATGCTATAGTCAAAGGATCAAATATGCTACTCGACTTGAGGAGATTCCTATTGGGCGGTTGTGTGTACTTCCAACTATTATGAATCACTTGTGAGTCATTCATTATTCAGTCTAAACCAATACTCACACGTCTATACGAGCTTCCAAAGCTCACGGTACATCGGGTTAAACCATTGGAACTCCATTCCAATACACGACATGTGCTAGTCTTCTAGGTTTATAGGAATTCGACCGTATTCCAACCAAACGACTAGGAATATTTAA
>SKCR01004266.1:0-13962 GCA_019454045.1 Zanthoxylum bungeanum | reverse complement strand
CCGTTACCTATGGCTCAACGATGATACGAATCAACAACTAATGAATTTTAACCTGGAAACAATTGAAAATTGAGGGATCGTGCATCCATTCGACTAGCGGCGCATCGACAAAGAATGACTAGATATTTCAACAAAAATGTCAGAAGCAGAACATTCAAGGAAGGGGATTGGGTACTACGAAGAGTTTTTCAAAATACAAAAGAAGTTGGAGATGGAAAGTTGGACCAAATTGGGAAGGGCCATACATCATCACAAGAGTTGTTGGACATGGAGCCTACAAATTACGAACAACTGAGGGGAGACAAATTCACAATAGTTGGAATGCAATTCACCTTAAGCAATTTTACCGGTAATTTATGCGTGCATTTATTTATATTTGAGGGTTCAAAGTGATTTTCTACTTTATGTATTGCGATTCGACTTAATAACAATTCTCATTTGAAATATCCCCAAAATATCATTAAGTCATTAAATTGTTCTACAAAGGCGATAAATTAAAATTAAAATTACAAAGAGATTCAAATTTCCGGAGCAGCTTCTTCCGGAATACGTTCAGCAACAACTTCAGGTGCATGAATTTCTTGAACTTGACCAGTCGGCTCAATTTCCATTCGACTAAGTTCTTCATTCTTCTTGTCCATCTCTTGAACTTCAGCCGCTTCCTTGCCGTCATTATTTCTTTCTCAGCCACTTTAGAGTCAACTCTTCACCTTTCTCTTCCTCATCACCCTCGTTGGAAGAAGAAATTCCTGCCAGTAATCGGTCATACTCTTGAATCCATTTCTCTGGTTCCCAAGCTGCTGTATTCCCTTCAAGGAAATCCTTCATCAGATTACTTCGTTCTTTCATCATTGATTCGAGAGCAATCCCTTCAAGATTCTCAAGTAACTCATCATTCTCCTTCTTTACATTTTCAAACGCATCCTTATAACCTTCTATTGTAAACTCAGAAGTTTCCTTTTCCATCTGAAGAGTAGCCTTCACTTCCTTCAACTCTTTCCAATTCTGCATTCCTTTTTCCAAGCGACTTCATTTGGACCATTTCCTTTTTCATTGCTGCGAATGATTTTTCCATTTCTCTCTGCTTCTTGAGAGTCGATTCGACATACCGTTGCATGTGTAAGCTACACTCCATTGCCTGGAAAAAACACTTTATTAGAATCCATTCTTCAAATTATAATGAAAAAATTTTTTTACTTTACTTTCTTACTTGGTAATTTAAAGCCGCAGCCTTTTCATTGACTCGACGGGGCCAATCTTGGATAGCCTTTGTTCATCCTCTTCCAGTAGAAGCTTCTTGATAAAAGGGTCAATGCTTGATGGGTCAGAAATTACAGTCGACCCTGATGGAATCCTGACAATTATATGTCAATGTCTTCAATTTCATCCGCTTTCTTTTCTCCCCCCTTGACAATGATTTCAGTCGACTTCCCTTTAGTCTTTGGAGTTCCAGTCGACACAACTGTTGTGGTTCTGGAACCTCCACTTCTGGCTCCTTTATCCTAAGCTTCCTAGCCTTCTTTCGGCTTTTTAATTCATCAATTGAAGCTACCTTTATTTGCCTCGACATCATATCCTATGCGCATAAAATTTCTTTTGGAGTTAAAGTCTTTATAACAACACCTTTCCGTATAAAGCTCGAATCGACCGAGTACAGTAGATGACTTCCAATACGTGTTTAGAAAGTGCCAAAGGGGTAGATGTACCTTCTGATTCGAAGATTTCTTTCCACACTAATGTTGCTCTTAATCTCTGCTCTACCAAGATTATTCTCCAATCTCTTTGTTCGACGGGAAGGTCAAGAAGAGCTTTAGTATTGGATAAAATTTGAGGTGTTTTGTCGAATAAACTGTTTCGAAATGGACCTGCATAACAAACAATCCACACATTAACATCAAACGACAACAACATAATAAATTATCAATAAATTGAAGGAACTGATACTCACTAAATACACTCCAATATTCTGAAATACGACCCATTCCAGTCGACCCAAAGATACCCTCATTCCTCACAAAGAAATAATCCGACTGCCAATTACCCATATCGTTCGTTGGAAGCCCCATAACTATTTGTTCCCTCTTACGACGAAGATACAAAGTATATCTCCCTTTTTCAGTTAAGTGCTCCTTGAGGTAGTATGAGTATACAACGTCCTTCACCTCAAAAAATAACCCTTGTTCGAATGCTAAGCATTCAATCGACAATAAAATCCTCCAAGCATTCGGCATAAGTTGTGAAGGAGCGATCCCATAATGATCCAAAACTTCCCAAGCTAACCTCGGAATGGGGAATCTAAGTCCATTAGAAAATGGTACTACATAAAATCCAATCCACCCGGGAATTTTATAGTCGATTCTTTCAGTCGGCAAGGGCACCCTCAACTCCATTGATCTAGGAAATCTGTACTTACTCCTAATTTCCATCAACAAACTAGCCGTCATTCGACTAGCTGGGTTCTTGGTTAGCAAGTTGGTCGGCTCACTTGTGCTCACCGCTCCACTAAACTCCTCAACTGCTGCCAATGATCTAATAGGAATCGCATGCACGGGAATTTCACGCGACAAAATGGTAACAGGTCCCTCCTCGGATAAATCTTGACACGACCAGTCCCTTAATGATTTTTCTTCTGTTGATTCACTCGATGATACTCCTACGAATTTATCAATCTGTTCGCCTAAACTTTCTAAAGATTCTCCACTCGACATATTCTACTCGACGAGTCTACAAACAAATAATTTCTAAGATTTGGGTTTCTTAAAGATCAAATCCTACTCCCCTCTCCAAACACAAATCCACCAAATAACGTATGATTCAAAAGATCAAACAACCTAATTTAGCTAAGAACAGTTTGTAGCTACTCTATGAATATTCAAAGGAAAAGAAGAACGCGAAGAGAGTTTTGAAGAATACCTTGGAGCCTTGAAGTTTTCTCTCCCAAATCGTTGATCTTGTGAATGAAACAAATGAACCCATCAAGCCACTCTTATACTACTTCTTTTGGAGGTTCATTTCCCGCCAAAAGACTCCTCGTTATTCGCGTTAGGTTTTACTTTGTTAAACGACACGTGGAAGATCTAGGAAATATAAAATATTTCGTCGAAAAGAATGGTGAATTCTGGATTATCACAACTTGACACAACTTGCTCTCAGCAACAAAATTCTCTTCACATGCACACTGCCTTTCACCATTTGACACGACATCATTAGATATGAAGGTCACTTTCATTCAAGAAAAGTTAATTGGGCAAACCCCGGTGCATGCCTATAATCACTCGACACATGATAAAAATATTGAATAGATTGTGCATTCGACACATTTCAAGTTGAACTCCTGAACCTATATTCGATTCAGTCGACTAAGGGACATTCCCCATGACTCTTGTCGAGTCAAGTTGAACTCCTGAACATACATTTGGTTCAGTCGACTAAGGGACATTCCTCATGACTCTTGTCGAGTCAAGTTGAACTCCTGAACCTACATTTGGTTCAGTCGACTAAGGGACATTCCCCATGACTCTTGAGAGTCAAGTTGAACTCCTGAACCTACATTTGGTTCAGTCGACTAAGGGACATTCCCCATGACTCTAGTCGAGTCAAGTTTAACTCATGAACCTACATTTGGTTCAGTCGACTAAGGGACATTCCCCATGACTCTAGTCGAGTCAAGTTGAACTCCTGAACCTACATTTGGTTCAGTCGACTAAGAGACATTCCCCATGACTCTTGTCGAGTCAAGTTGAACTCCTGAACCTACAATTGGTTCAGTCGACTAATGGACATTCCCCATGACTCTTGTCGAGTCAAGTTGAACTCCTGAACCTACATTTGGTTCAGTCGACTAAGGGACATTCCCCATGACTCTTGTCGAGTTAAGTTGAACTCATGAACCTATATTCGGTTCAGTCGACTAAGGGACATTCCCCATGACTCTTGTCGAGTCAAGTTGAACTCCTGAACCTACATTTGATTCAGTCGACTAATGGACATTCCCCATGACTCTTGTCGAGTCAAGTTAAACTCTTGAACCTACATTTGGTTCAGTCGACTAAGGGATATTCCCCATGACTCTTGTCGAGTCAAGTTGAACTCCTGAACCTATATTCGGTTCAGTCGACTAAGAGACATTCCCATGACTCTTGTCGAGTCAAGTTGAACTCCTGAACCTACATTTGGTTCAGTCGACTAAGGGACTTTCCCCATGACTGTTGTCGAGTCAAGTGGAACTCCTAAACCTACATTCGGTTCAGTTGACCAGAGAATGTTCCTCATTACTTATGTCGAGTCAATTGTATCCATGGATCTTCAAAATGATCAGACGACCAGGAACCGATTCCCATAAGTCAAGTCAAATCAAAAGGACTAAGACTTCATCTGCCCAGATGATACATGCGATATATTCCAAAAAACCTACATTTTGCACATATTCTTATAAACCATTCGACAGAAGGTGATACATTCTTATCACATGCTTTTTGTGATTAGTATCATACGGCACAAATGTATATACTCTCTAAGACAAAACTTTTTGACTTAGAGAGTAAGGGACAAACTGTACGAACCAAAAATGGGCCAAGGATAAAACCGTCTTTTACCTTAAAAACCCAAAATAGTATGCAGAGCCCAAAATGGTATGCAAAGCCCGAAAGTAAAGGCCAGACCCAAAAGATTTATGTATTATTGTATTACAATTAAGTCATAAGCCTAAAGACAAAAACCCCTAATTATATCAACTATTATTCTTCTACTTTGCCCGACACAAAACCTATTCCCACCTGCCCAGACTTTTTATCAAATACACAAAGCACGTGGTGGGACTTACGCCAGCTGCCAAGGATGATAATCTTCATCTATAAATTGGAACGAAATTCGAGAGACAGAGCAGAGTTCAACTTCTTTCTTACAAGTCTCTGCTCTCTGACACTAGCTCTCTTAGAGTACATCATCTCCTTAAACACTTATCACCGCCCTCACGGCTACCCAAAGAAATTAAGGTAACATAAAACCTTGCTTTCATATTTTACATATTTACTGATCATTTCATACTACTGACTTGGGCGTCGGAGTGTCCCCGGTACCTACCACACCGGTAGGCAGTCTACTCCCATTCATTATTCTTTGTTTTGCAGGATTGTTAGTGCCCCTATTTCCGAATTCTGATTGTGGACCTCGGCCGAAATCCAGCATCCACAATAGCATATTGTAATATATGTAGTTTGTAATAATTCAAAAAAAAAAAATCAAGTTCATCCTGCAATAGCCAAATTAAGCTGAAGTAAATTAGAGATCTAGTGCTTGTTTGTTATTACTAAAGAGGCCTTTGTCTAACATTTTTAGTTTTTGTGCTAAAATGCAAACGCATAAAACTTGTTTGGTACTAGAACGTCATATCCGCGTTTATGAACATGTTTTCTATTTTCTATATTAGAAGAAAAATGCTAATAATACGTAGGTTGACAGAAAATAATTATATTTCGGTGTTGGTTTATTTTATTTTCAGAAAAAAATTTTCCGATTTACATTTTTGTTTTAATCGATATTTAAGATTAAATTGAGTTGATACTGAATATATAATCAACCATATTATGATTTATTTTATGTGTGTTCCTCATGAGTGAAATTACATACAAGTAAGTACAACAATCAATCTCTATATTCCCATGAGGGGGTGAATTAAGTTATTGTCTAATGATGTGGAAATAAAAATCATTACCGATTTAAGATTAGGTTGATTTTCTCTATCTCAATGTATTGCCTATATGCAAGTTTCTAAATAATAATAAACACATAAATAATCAAACTTACAACAAGTAAAGAGTTTAAGGGTTAGGAAAATGACATCGTGATATCTAGTGGTTCGGCCAATAATGCCTACGTCTACTCCCCCAAGCCGCGCTTGAAGATTTCCACTATCAATCGAGTTTATGTGGCTCACCCGCAACCAAGAATTTAAGCGTCTAGATTCACTCCAAACCTTTACACTTTGAGTTTTAGATAAAGACTCACTCAAAAACCTCAATTATGAGTTTTGGTCGTAGGCTCACTCAACAACATTTACAATATGAGTTTTAAATAGAGGCTCACTCACAAACCTATCACACGTTGTTGATGGTGTTTTCAGGACCTATGTTATTTACAGAGTATGACAAGGGTAAAAAGGGTAATTCTCTCCTCGGTCGAATTACGTTCCGCCGACCCGACCACAACAGATGAAGACCGACCACTTTGGTTCGGATGACCGAGCACTACAAAGTCGGCAGAAACACTCTCAGCATAAAAGACTATCGTGACCGACCTCATGAAGACCGACCATACCGGCGAGATATGCTCAAGATGACGACACCATATTCTTGCGGATAAGATAAACAAATTATCCTACTCTCACAAGGAGATGGAGTCAGAATCCAAAAAGGAATAAGAAAAGAGAAGACTGAGTTCAACTAGGATATCTTATGCAAATAGGAGTCTGATTTCTGTATTATTATAAATATGAGGGCAGAGTATGTGTAAAAGGGATCATAAAAAAACAGAGTGATCAGAATCATCAAGCTCTGACTTGTAAACACAAGGCAGAACCGAGAAGAGTATTTGAGTAATAAAAAGTATTATATTGTTTGTGCCCGTGGACGTAGGTCGGATCAAGATCCGCCGAACCACGTTAAATCTCCTTGTCCATTGGTGTGTTTTTCTGTCTTTTGCTAAATTTGCCTTTGGTCCCCCATAACCAAACAAATTCACCGTTGAAGGAGGATTCCCTCGGAGGTGATATTCCCGTATTACCCTGAGACCAAAATCCACCGTCAACAGTTGGCGCCGTCTGTGGGGATCTCAACAAAAAGCAATTCGCGTAGTGAGACAATGGCGGAAGGCGGAAACCACCAATCATCAAGGAAATCGACAGTAGATTGGATGGAGAAGATCGAGGAGAACCTTAGAAAGAAAGGGAGGAAAACCAAACTCTGCTAAAAACCATAGTAGACCGGTTAGAAAAGATAGAAGGAGCGCACGACGGAAAATTCGAGGCCGGGACTAGCCGACGAAGGAACGAAATAGCATAAGGAAAGATAATTATCGATACAAGTGAGGACGACAGACCCCGGAGGAGGGATCCCTACAGGGTAAGATCCGTAGTGGTGCAGAGAGATTCCCAGACCGATGACACATGGGAGGAAGAGGATGACAAATCGTCACCAGACTCCTCATATGATAGCCCTCACAGCACCCGGAAGTTTCCGGTAGACTAGTAAAGTGGTCGGTAGAATTAAGTGAACACGACATCACCTACCTCCCGAGAGCAGCAGTGAAGGGACAAGCCTTAGCGGATTTTGTCGCCAAATGTACCGACCCCCAAACCCTGGCTATAGAAGAGGACAAATGGGAAATGTCTGTAGACGGTTCGGCTAGCACCCAAGGCAACGGCGCGGGATTCATCCTAAAAAGCAACAAAGGAGAAGAAATTCTACTCGCCCTGAAATTCGCTTTCATAGCAACCAACAATGAAGCAGAATATGAAGCAATACTGGGCAGTTTGAGACTATGCACGGTGCTAGGGATCCAAAACGTGGTGGTAAGGAGTGACTCACAGTTAGCCATTCAGCAACTAAAAGGAGCATTTCAAGCGAAAGAGCCTAGTATGATGGCCTATCTGACCGAAGTACGAAAGTTAACAGGGAAGATGGGGGGACGTACGCTTCGAACAAATCCCCCGAGAAGACAATTGTGAGGCAGACTCCCTGGCACGGCTCGCCTCTTCAACAAAAGCCGAGCACCCCAGGATAATCCCTCTGATATACGTCCGGGAAAGGAGCGTAGGGGAATCTAAAGTAGAAGTTCTAGATAAAGAAAGCAAAACCTCATGGATACAGCCCATCAGAAAATATCTGGAGACAGGAGAAACAAGAGAGGACAAAACGGAGGCCAGGAAGCTAAGATACAAGAGCACCAAATTCTTCCTAATCAACGGGGTACTTTACCGAAGGGGTTACTCATTCCCCCTCTTAAGATGTCTTGCAGAAGAAGAGGCAAATTATGTGCTCAGGGAGATACATACAGGCATCTGCGGGAGCCACGCCGGAGGTCGCTCAATTGCTTTCAAAGCCTTAAGACAAGGCTTCTACTGGCCGACCATGCACCAGGACGGCATAGAAGTGGCCCGCAAGTGCGAAAGATGTCAGAAAAACGCAAATCTCCACCACCAACCAGCCGAACAGTTAACCACGCTGCTCAGTCCCTGGCCGTTCGCCCAGTGGGGACTAGACATCATTGGGCCAATGCCACAAGGGAAAGGGCAGGCAAAATATGTCATCGTGGCCATAGACTATTTCACCAAATGGGTGGAGGCAGAGCCATTATCCACCATAACGGAGAAAAAAGCCACTGAATTCTTGAGGAAAAATATCGTCTGCCGATTCGGGATTCCCCGAGCCATCATCACTGATAACGGGAAGCAGTTTGACAGCAAAGGTTTCAGAAAACTCTGCGAGGACCTCCAGATTGCCCTAAGATTCGCCACACCAGCCCATCCCAAATCAAACGGCCAAGTCGAGGCAACAAACAAAACCATCAAGGCTAACCTGAAAGCTCGGCTTGGATCCAGCAAAGGCCTATGGGTCGAGGAACTACCAGAAGTACTATGGGCGCACCGGACAACCTATAAAGACTCCACGGGAGAAACCCCGTTCTCCTTAGTATACGGATATGAAGCTGTCATCCCGGCAGAGATCGGGGTGACCTCCCACAGGGTTCAGCACTACGAGAGTAAACAGAATGAAGGACTTATCAGAAACCACATCGACCTGATCGAAGAGAAGAGAGAGAGGTCGGCCATAAAAACAACAATCTACCAACAAAGGATGGCCCGCTTCTACAATAAACGAATTCGGACACGCACCTTCATCCCGGGCGACCTGGTGCTAAGAAAGGTCACCCTAAATACTCGAAAGCCAGAGGAGGGCTCCATGGGCGCCAAGTGGGAAGGACCCTACAAGGTGGTAAAAGTGGTGAAGCCAGGAGTGTACATCCTAGAGCGTCTTGACGGCACAAGATTAAAAAAGCCATGGAACGCCGAAATGTTGAGGAAATACTTCCAGTGAACTTTCCCTTTCTCCTATCTGTTTACAGCAAAAGTGACATGAATGTAAATACATAAGTCTCTCTCACAATAACCCACATAGAGTTGTAAGAAGGGCAGTATGTCCCCGAGTATGAATAAAAAACTTTTCTTTTTTAAAACGATCTCCTAAAAAATGAAACTTTATAAAACCATATTCAAAAAACTCGGGGACATGCTCACAACGACGATCCAAAGCTAAAAAACACAAAACTCTCAACTACCCGACCACGCCCACCACCATAAAAACGAACAAGGTCACGCCAGAATTGTTCGACTCCATACAAAAAAAATCAGAGAACACAGATCTTTGAGAAGCACAACATAAGGAGGGATATGCCCTTAATATCTCAATCGGCTCGGGGTTGGATTCCATTCCGCCGAGGCCTCTTCATCAACTAGCTTGGGGCTGGATTTCGTTCCGCCGAGGCCGTTTATTTATTCAGCTCGGGGCTGGATTTCGTTCCGCCGATGCCGTTTGATTATTCGGCTCGGGGTCGGGTTACGTCCCACCGAGTCATGTTCACTGGTCTGGGGACGAGAAATTCCCCTAGAACCAAGTATCTCTCTTTGCTCGAGGTCCGCAGGGATACACCCGATGCAATGGATCCGTGGGAAAGCATAGCACGAGGGATGATGATGCCCTCGTGACGATTGCTAGCTCCAGTGATGCCGGAGCTAGGGAGGAATACACCCTTAGTAGTCCGGACACTCTTTGATTCATTCATCATCCGGATCCGCGAGAGACACAACACGGGGATGCGTTGTGCCCCTGTGGCGTGTGCCTGCTCCAGCGTAGTAAGGAGGAGCCCTCATACAATACACAGGCTCCCCAGTGAACCGACGTGTAGAGGATGCCATTCAAACGCTCTACTGATCCGAATCCTGGTTCGTCGGGACACTGAATTGGAAGATTCAGAATTGTGTTTTGGAGATCTCAGACGGGACGCTGTTTTGAGGCATCCATGTTGTTGTTTATACTCACAAAACGTTTTTTTATTTTGGGATAGGTGCTAAGTCACCCCCGTTTTTTTTTTTTTTTTTTCCAGAAACTTGTTTTTGTTTTCCGCCGGTCTGGTAGGGGGACGCCCATGCCAGATTCGGTAGGGCTTCAAAGGTTGATTCACTTCCCTTCTGAATAAGTCCCAGGGGTTAATCGGCTCGGGGCTGGATTACGTTCCGCCGATGCCACTTGTTAGTCGGCTTGGGGCTGGATTTCATTCCGCTGAGGCCACTTGGTTATTTGGCTCGGGGTCGGGTTACGTCCCACCGAGTCAGCTTCTTTGGATTGGGGAGGTAACATTCCCCCCAGAGCCCAAGTATCTCACTCAGCTCGGGGTCGGGGTACGTCCCATCGAGTCAGCCCTTTGGACTGGGGACGTAACATTCCCCCAGGTCCAAGTTCCTTTCTCAGCTCGGGGTCGGGGGTACGTCCACCGAGTCAGCCCTTTGGACTGGGGACGTAACATTCCCTCAGGTCCAAGTGCCTTTCTCAGCTCGGGGTCATGTTATGCCCCTCCGGCTCATGTTGACCCCCGAAAGGTCTCAGAGTATTCGGACAAAAAGGAAACATAAAGAAAAAAGGAGAAAGAGATAAGAAATATACATAAATATATATACATGTGTATGTCAAAATACAACTTGTAATGTTATTACAAAAAGTTAAAGTGTACACAGGGCTCCGGTCGGGTTACCCTTTCTCATTCAGCCCGCACAAGGGGAGGAATTTCTTCTTCAACCGGCTCAGACGGCAGGAGGATCGGCTCGACCTCGGGAGGAGGAACTGCGGCTTCAACCTCGGCAGCATGGGAGACCTCTGCTTCAAGGATGGGAGGAGGGATCTCAAGGCAGTCCTCGCCGAGGGCAGAAACATCAGGCCGTCCTTCTTGGGAAGCCCCGAAAGCCGGAACGACCGAAATCGGGTCGGGATCCATCACCTCCTCGGTAGGGGGAGAGAGCCACTTCCGGAACTCCTCCTCGGAAATATCCCCATTACAAAAACTGATGGCCGCATAAATATGGTCCATGTTCAGACTTGGCAGCACCATCGGTATCAGATCAGCACAATCACCAACCCCCTCAAGGCGGATGGCCTCCTTCTCGGTCTCAAGCTCGGCCTCTCTCTCCTCAAGCTCGGCCTCTTTCCTCTCAAGATCATCCTGAGCCCGTGCCATTTGTTCATCGTTGGCCTTCAGTTTGTTTTCAACACTTGACACATTCCCTTTCAAAATACCGATCTCAGATTGGGCGGCTTGAAAAATCCTCCCGCGCAGTATCAGCAAAGTTTCCGCTCCAAAGCAGCAGCAGCCTGAGAGCCTTGTTTGTTTTGAAGTTCTCAATTGCAGTCGCTTCGAGGTTCTTATCACCTCCTCCCGATCGGCCAGTTTAGCCTCCACTTCTGTAAGGCGATTCTGAAGTCTCTGGGCCTGACCACCCTCGGACGATAGACTCATAAGGAGGTCCTTATTCTTGGCCATAAGGTAAGTAGCCTTCACAAAAAAAAAAAAGTCAAGATATAAGATAAAGGAGACCGAGGAGAACAAAATCAGAAAGAGAATGAGTAAAAAAATACATTTGCCATTTGAGAACTCATCTCGGTCACCACGGCTTCGGGAGAGATATCATCATATCTCGAAAACCTCCCCCGGGGGAATCACTCCGGCCAGTTAATTAAAAGTCGGCACTAGATGAGAAGTAGCCTCCCGGATGCCTTCTCCCAAATCATCCACCCGAGGATCACGGAACCTTTCCGCGTCTTAGAGGAGCCATCAGAAGATTTTTTCCTTCGACGTGCATCTTTCTTCTTCCCCTGCACAGGCTCCTCCCCCTCCAACTCAGCCTCATCGGCCCCCCAATTGACGCCTTCTTTTCCTAAAAGGCTTCAACGGACTGACGAGATGAGCAGATCCCGATGACTGCACACCGGGAGAAGATAGACCCCGAGCAGCCGGTTGAACTTTCCCTTGAGACACCCTCTCAGCCTCAGCAGGTTCAGGCTGTGCCCGGGAAGTTCCAGTTTCAGCATGACCAGCCTTCTTCATAGTACCAGCCAACTTCTCAAGAAACTTCGGTCTCTTTGACATGCCTACAAAAAATGGAGGAGAAGGAAATCAGGACCCGAGCATACAGCAAAAAACTTCAAACATGATAAACAAACAACAAAGTCAAACTAAACAGTCAGCAAACATCTACCTATCCGACCCGCGACCTCCGAAGGGACAGTCCGCGTAAGGCCCGACTCAACAAAGGCCGCATCATTAACCAGCTCCCTCCAGTGGGCAGCATACCGACGAGCCCAGACTACCCGTTGTCGGACCCGATGGGAAACCTTGGGAGCATCCCTCCAACAGGCTAGGAGGAACAGAAAAGAAGGGGTAAGAGCCCAAACAAAAAAAAAACTAAGGAAAGCTAAAAGTTGATCTCCTAACCTCCCGCCCTAAAGATATCCGGTACCAAGAACTCCCCTTCATCCGACCTTAGGGACCGTCCCCAATCCCCAGTGGCCCAGAACCAGAAGTCTTTAAAATTCTTATTGGAGTCAGGGAGTTTTTTGACAACATTTGACGAGCTTTCATAAGCTGAAAGGTAATACCATCTGTGGTACGACCTAGGATTGGCCTTCAACCGGTATAACCTCTTCACCTATTCGAGAGAAGGCTCGCCGAGTCCTGCCCGATGCCAAGCTACATACAACCCGGCCAAAATCCTCCAACTATTAGACTCAACTGACAAGGAGCAATCTCCATCTCGGCCAGCATCCAAGCAAATCAGGGTTGAACCGGCAGCCGCAGCCCACACTCGAAAAAGGCGGGAAGAAGTGCCACCGAGCCCTCGTCAGGTTGGCTAGCGCGATCCATCGGGTGGGGAACTTCAAGGGCGATATCTATCAGAATATTATATCGCTGTCGAAGAAGGGCAAGGTCGTCTTCAGTTATTTTGGAAGGACGATTCATATCCAGAGCCGACGAGCCAAGGTCACCGGACTATGGATCCTTCCGAGGAACCCTTTGATGGTAGGAATCTTGTTCGATCTCAGAAGGAGTAGGGGTAGTATCAAGGTCTTCTACGCTGGGTGCCCCCGAGCCCGAGGAGAGCTCTTCAACAGGGGGAGTTGAGGTTTTAGCAGGATTCTCAGGGGAAGAACTGCTGTTAGACATCCCTGATATCCGGAAAACAAAGAAAGAAGGGGAAGTCAGTCTATAACTAAGAAACTACTCAGATTTCTTCCGACTTAGCTAAAGACAGGTGGGTTCTAAAAGTGCCCTAAAGCCAAATCCAACAAAACCTTAAGTCGTTCCCTAGCAAACACTCAAAAAAAAAAAAAAAAAACAAAAAACAAAAACAGCAGTAAAGATTCACAACACAAAAAGAGAAGAGGTCGTTCAGAGGACTTACTTGTTCTTCTCGGAAAAGTTGGAGGTTGTGCAGTTCGGTTTTGCCTGTTCCTTATGTTCGCAGCAAAGAAAAAGAAAAAGCCTGCGGTTGAACTCCGAGAACTTTGAGTTGAGCGATTCACGGAGACGTTTTCAGGAAAGCAAGAAGAAATTGCCGAAAAAGATGGAACAGTGAAAGCCTCGCCTTCTTATAGTCATGTCCAGGACGCTCGTGACCGTTGGATCTAAGGGAAGAACCCAGATGAACGCCAAGTGTCGACTGCAAAAGAGGTCTACCAAGTTTAAACAGACGGTCGAGATCAGCGCACTGTGAAGACGCCTCCACACGGTCGATTCGTTCCTTTTTTGGCGGGAACCCAGCGGATGTTTGACAAGTGTCGAACGTAGAAAAACCCTAAAGATGATTTGATAGGCATTTAAGCGGATGTGACTGTTGCGTGTCTCAAGAAGAAGCGCTCG
>SKCR01004265.1:0-13739 GCA_019454045.1 Zanthoxylum bungeanum | reverse complement strand
TGTTAGGAAAAATGCCTAAAACACATTTTAGTGGTAAAGGTGTACGTGCCACCGAGTTGTTAGCTCTCGTTCATAGTGACGTATGCGGGCCCATGTCTAGCCAGGCTAGAGGTGGATATGAATACTTCGTTACCTTTACGGATGATGCATCACGTTATGGTTATGTGTATCTTATGAAACACAAGTCGGAAACTTTTGAGAAATTTAAAGAGTTTCGACACGAAGTAGAAAATAGACAGGTAAAAGTATTAAAACATTACGGTCAGACCGTGGTGGAGAGTACTTAAGCAATGAGTTTCAAAATTACTTGAAAGAATATGGTATTCTTTCACAGTGGACTCCTCCCGGAACACCTCAATTGAATGATGTGTCCGAACGGAGAAACCGAACTTTGATGGACATGGTAAGGTCAATGATGAGTCGCACAGAGCTACCGATTTCCTTCTGGGGATACGCATTAAACAGTGCAATACTTATTTTGAATAAGGTTCCGTCAAAGTCTGTTGGACAGACTCCATATGAAATATGGACAGGAAAGAAACCGGGTTTCTCATTCATGAAGATTTGGGGATGCTGGGCATATGTTAAACGTTTAGATGGTACCAAACTAGAACCTAAATCAGATAAGTGCCTATTTGTAGGTTATCCTAAGGAAACGAAAGGATATTACTTCTACAACCCACAAGAGAACAAAATATTTGTTGCTCTTCATGCAGTTTTCCTAGAAAACGAATTCATGAATGCAGTGGTAAGTGGGAGGAAAATAGAACTCGATGAAAATCGGAGTGATACTGTTCCTGGCACCGACCCTCTTACGGAACACGGACAGTCCATTAGGGATGAGACTATTCGGTAATCTTCTAATACACAAGAACTGTGTAAGTCGGAGAGAATCAGAAAACAACCTGAGAGGTATGAGTTTCTGATCTCACCTCATGTAGATATTAATCTTATTGAGGAAGATGAACCGACTACGTATGAAGAAGCGATAAAAGGTATCGACTCCACTTTATGGAAAGAAGCCATGAAGTCCGAAATGGATTCCATGTATACCAACCAAGTTTGGACACCGGTTGCTGTACTAGAAGGCATTAAGTCTATTGGTTGTAAATGGGTCTTCAAAAAGAAGACAGACATGAAAGGTAACATACAAACATACAAAGCTTGGCTTGTAGCGAAAGGGTATCGTCACCGACATGGTGTCGATTACGATGAAACCTTTTCACCCGTTGCCATGATTAAATCCATTCGGATAATGCTTGATATTGCTGCATATTTCGAATATGAAATATGGCAGATGGATGTCAAAATCGCTTTCCTTAACGGAAACCTTTTGGAGGATGTTTATATGCAACAACCTGATGGTTTTGTCGTACCAAGACATGCAAACAAGGTTTGCAAGTTAAACCGATCCATTTATGGATTAAAGCAAGCATCACGTTCTTGGAACCAACATTTTGATGAGATCATAAAAGAATATGGTTTCATTCAAAACGAAGATGATTCTTGTGTATATAAGAAGGTTAGTGGGAGAGAACTGACATTCATTGTCCTATACGTTGATGATGTATTGCTTCTTGGCAATAACATTCCTATGCTACAATCGGTGAAAGTTTGGATTTCATTAAAATTTTCCATGAACGACTTGGGAGAGGCAGCCTTTATTCTAGGATAAGGATCTACCGGGATAGATCTCAAAAGCTGCTGGCACTCTTCCAGAGCTCGTATATTGACAAAGTGTTGAAGAGATTCAACATGGATCAGTCCAAGAGGGGGCTATTTCCGGTGTCAAATGACGTCTCTCTATCAAATGACATGTGTCCTAAAACTCAAGATAAGAGAGATGCAATGATTCGGATCCCATATGCTTCCGCAGTCGGATCGATCATGTACGCCATGATATGTACGCTACCTGATGTCTCATATGCTTTGAGCATGTGCAGTCGCTATCAGGCCGATCTAGGTGATGGTCATTGGATTGCTGTAAAGAACATCCTTAAATATCTTAGACAAACTAAATATGCTTTCTTAGTCTATGGGGAAGGGGAACTTGAGGTGACTGGGTTCACTGATGTAAGTTTCTAAACCGACAAAGACGATTGTAAGTCGCAATCAGGGTACATATTTTGTTTGAACAATGGAGCAGTGAGCTGGAAATATTCCAAGCAAAAGACTGTTGTCGATTCAACAACAGAAGCGGAATATATTGATGTAGTTGAGGCAGCAAAAGAAGCAGTTTGGATCCATAAATTCCGAATTGGATTAGGAGTAGTTCCGTTAGCAGCTAAGTCTGTACCTTTGTATTGTGACAATAATGGGGCTATCGAACAGGCTAAGGAACCACAGTCAATCATGTACTTCGACGATTTCATCTGATTCGTGAGATCATACATCGTGGCGATGTGAAGATCGAAAAGATCGCATCAGATGATAACATTGCAGATCCGCTGACGAAGTCTATATCTCAGCAAAAGTTTGAGCGACATGTACATAGTTCAGGTGTTAGATACTTGAGTGATTGGCTATGAGCCAAGTGGGAATTGTTGGACAATTATGACCTATAACATCACTATTTGTAAAGAGCATTGTGTTTTTGTAACACTTAACTATGTGACAAAAGGAAATTACTATTTTATCATTATTGTAATTGGATTACATGGATATATATTAATGATAAAAGTCCATATGATTAAATCGAATTAATAAGAAATGACACAGTATTAATCCAAGAACGGTTTAATCATCAAATATCCATAGTCAAAGTATTATCGAGACTGGACATTGATAATACGGAATAGACTATTATTACACTTGTGCACATTATGGAAGCTTAACGGTATAGTTCTCATATATTTAGGTATTGGATACTTATGCAAGTGTGATAAGAGGTTCTGTTAGTCGTTGGATCGGGAACAGTTCACTCTGGATAGACCCACTCGAAATCTCATTGGTAGTATGACTATGTGTCTATGGGAATCCAAATCAGGGTAAGTACATGTGATATTTAACCTAAGATTTACGTCGCTATTACTTACAACAATCAATTTACTTTAGTATTGGTCATCCGGAGCTTTAACAGATTCTGTGTACGCCTGTATTGAGTTTACTGAGAATCGTAGTGTATTGGATTTGATGTCAAGATGGGAGTATCACTTTAGTCATATGGAGATGATGGTCACACAGCATACGAAACTAGTACTCTTAAAAGCTGCAGCTATCGGGAAAGTATGACTAGGTTATGGCTTTTCGATTACAGAGACTAGTTACTCGAGATTCGATATATGCTTCGTACGGGGCAGACAGAGAGCCAGCCCTAGGCCTAGCATGTGACATCCGATACTGGATCGTATTACGTATTACATAGTATTACTATGCCTGATACTGATGATATTCCTCGGCGGATATTTCTGGAGAATTTGGGAGGCACGGTGCTTTGCTATAAGCCAACTATGTCTTTTAAATCGGTGAGAATGTGGTACGAGGTACGCACGTGTTCGGATAGTCCGACAACCGGATTCACTGCCAACATATCCAGGAATCTCTTGGGTCGCTTCCCAAAGATTCACCAATGACATTTGACTCGAATAAAATTAATATGGGATTAATTATGAGAGAGAAAATTAATCTGAGATTAATTGCGGCAAGAATTAATCTGGGATTAAATTTGTATTGAAGAGAGAACGCGATTAATTTAGAATTAAACGATAAAATAAATTTAATAGTTAAATTGGATTTTTCTATTTAATTTATTTATTTGGGCTAAAATAATATATTGTATATATTAATTGAAATCGGATTTCAATACGAAATTAAAATTGGATTTTAATTCGGGCGAATGAATTAATTTAGAATTAATTCGAAAGCGACTATCGTAATAATTTTGCGAGGCATAATTATTTAATTAGATTGGATTTAATTAAGTCGCGACGACAAATTCGTTTAATTCGAAATTAAACAAACCTGGGCCCATGTCTAGTTATGCGTTGGAGAAGCCAACTTAAATTTTGAATTTAAATGAGGTGCGACCCATGACTTACATCAAATGTCTTAACATTGATGGAAGTAGTTGGCAATATTTATTAACTCATTTACAACACACAACCACCAACTTTTGGAAAGCACTATTCATTCTTTTCTCTTTCTCACCTTGGCCGAAACTCTCTCAACTTGTTAGAGAAATTTTGCTTCAAAATTTCTTAAAAGCTAGCACTTAGAGAGGCAAATGAGGTGTTAGGGAAACTCACCCAAGGGTTAAATAACTCAAACAATATGCTTGGAGCTTCATCCAAAAGGGAATTTTTTGAAATTTCTCCAAAACAATGTAAGTCATTTCGCAACTTTTACTTGTTTATTTCACACAATAAATCATGTTTAGGATATTGTGGCATGTCTTAGAGACTAACATGCACATGGCGATTCTTCCTCATCAGCACCTGTACAGCCACAACAGCAACCTCAACCAGCACAATGACCATCGCGATCTCGCTCCATATTTCAATGAGTAGATCGGTTGGAATCTTGGGTCGACTATATTGCTCAACTGCTTCAGTGAATGGCACATCATCAGGGATTGAGTGATGATCAGATTCCAGCCTATCCATGGGACAGCAGCGAGGATGATGAGGAGGCTGAGGAATGAAAAATCAGGAAAATATTGTTCTTTTTTCTTTATTTTATTTTGTAACGCATTGGGGACAATGCTAGGTTTAGGTTTGGGTGAGGTTGTTTATGTTTATTTATTTTCTCCGTTAATTTTTTTCTTTTATGCATGTTTTTATACCCTACATGTCATGTATCTTTCATGTTTTGCGTTGTTTTAATTTTTTCATGTTTATTTTAAAAAAAATAAATAAATGGAGAGTCTAATGATGAGATTGTTTGTCTTACGAAAAAATTCTAGGAAATTATAAATGGTAATTTCACTTTTATCTTATACTTTGAACCTAATATCTAGGTTAGACTCATATGCACTTCAAAAATAGTTCTGTAGTAGTTAGTTAATAAGGAATTGACAAAGTGACTAGTTGAAATAATCGGTGATTGATGAATGACCGTTTGCCTGAATATCTATTTCTGTCTATATTTATTTATGATGTGCGATATGATGAAAAAAATAGAATAAATAAAGTTCTTACTTAGTAACCGGACGTCTTGCATTTGTTAGCAGAGATTGTTCGTGTCAAATGGTACCCTAAAGACAACTGGTTTGGGAGCCACTGGCTCAAAGCTCGCTACAAGGATTGAAGATGTTATTAAAAAAATAAAATAATAACAATAATCACATACCTTACTTTGCGCATACTGTAACAGACGGAACAATTTTAGATACTCAGGTTGGTTTGACCCATTAACTACTAAGAGTTGAGACAAACTCACCTAGTTAATAACTTAGAATCAAAGCTGTTTGCAGAACTATTCACACACACACTCATAGTCTGATTTAGATACTTTGTTCAAAGGATTGGATTTTAGTTGTAAGATGCATTTTGAAGGTTCCTTTAACTTTGTTGCTAGACATTCTCTGAGGACATTGTATATATAGCTATTATTTTCTTTTATTTTATTCTTTTTCATTGGTTTCTTTTGTCTTTTTTCTTTTGTGTGCATTTCATTGACGTTTGTGGGTAACGTCACTGGAAGACCTCGCGAGACTACAACTCGTCCACTAGGGACACCTAGGGGTTTAAAGGCTTGTTGCATACGCTAAATGTAACCGTGATCCCTACGAAAGTGGCTTGGTTTAATTTAGTTTTAGTTGTTTATTTTAATGTTTTGCTCGAGGACTAGCAAAATGTTAGGTTTTGGGGTGTGATGAGCGAAAATTATATCACTATTTACCGCTATTTGACCTAATATTTTGTATGGTTTCTCAGGTTTTATGAATGTTTTGATGTGTTTTTGTATGTTTTGCAGATAAATAAATTTTTGGGACACAATAGAATTAAATCAGGGCCAAAAAAGCGAAAAACAGACAAAAGGGCAAAATTGTAATTTCATGCGTCGCGACGGGCAGGCTCTCTGCGTCCTGACGCGCCTTAGTTAATGTACTACTGACACGCATCATCATGATGTCAGCCTCAATTACAATTCTTTCGACACACGTCATCATGTGCGTCATCACCACGTCATCATGACGTCAACACAATAATTCAGCCTGCTGACACTTGTCATTCCTTGCGTCAACATCACGATGCCAAGCCTTCACGCATCGCGACGCTGAGCCAATAATTTAGCTGCCGATAGCCACGTGCCACGTGTCATCATCTTGTCAAAGCCGCATACACGTGTCAAGAATCAACGACGCACAAGCTTCACGCATCACGATGTGCAAAGACGAAGTTTACCTATAAATTGAAGCTGATTTCATTTTCCAAATATATACTTTCCTAAGGTTCATAATAGGGGATTAAGGACTGTATCTTGTTTGTTTAGTTTTATTTAGTATTTTAATTATGTATTTTTATTTTTAGTAATAGTAGTTTATTTACTTTATATTTCTTTTTTGTTTTGTAGTTAATTTCCGCTGGGGGAAGGGTGAAGCTTTTATTATGATAATTTAGTTTAATCTCCCTTAAATTATAATATATAAATTATCTTAAAACCTGACTTAAATGGATACCATTTTTATGGTCGGTTTGACTTAATTAAACCAATTTTAACGTGACTAAATTGGATACCGCATTTATGGTCGGTTGGAATTAATTATAACATGACTAAATCAGGATACCGCCTATATGGTCGGTTAGTAATATCATGCAAATTTATATATTTTAATAAGGGATATTTCTAAATTAGAAATAGTAAAGGTGGATCCTCTAACCCCAATATTTTATTTTTAATCTAGGTAAGTGATGAAGCACAATATTTTTGAGTTTAATAATTGATTTTCTTAATATTATGGGTAATACTTTAGAATTGTTTATTGAATCTTAAGCTTAATGCTCCTTGTTGCTTGATCACCAATAAGATTGATGTGGTAAACTTAAAATGAACTTGGAAATGAGATTTTAGGTTTCAACCTTAGATTCAATAGCTCACGATTGCACATTGGGGTATATGTCCCTTAGGTAGATTTCCTTACAGGATAGACATATACCTGTCTAGCTGGGGTAGCCACAATTGGAACTTGAACTTAATGAATTCGGATAACTTGGTTAATATAGGAATATAGTTAATTGGGCTATTTTGGGTGTTTGCATCTGACCATCGGAAGAGGCTTTTGCATATTTTCGTGTTCCAGGTTAACAAACTGATTTATTAGACATATATAAGAGAATAAATTCTTCATTAGAATAATATTGTGTGAAATCACAACCCTAGATAATTGTTTTCTTTATTATCAATTTCCTTTGTTTAATTTTATATTTTTATTTAGCAAATCCACATTCAACCAACCAATCAAGCAATCATTCCCTTATTATCCTAATTAGATACCTGTAAACATTTAGCATTAATAATTATAACAACAATAGAAATTAAGTCCTCGTGGGATCGATATTTTTATACTACTTGAACGATACGTGTGCTTGCGTTACGTGTGTGATTTCATAATAATTTGCATACAGTAATTTTTTTCTCAAAACATCAAGCACAATCGCACATGTCCTACATGCTCATCTAAATTTTTGCTATACACTAAAATGTCATCAAAATACACTACAATAAATTTCCCCAAAAAAGCATGCAAAACATGATTCATTAGACGCATAAAAGTGCTGGGGGCATTTGAAATCCCAAATGGCATCACAAACCACTTATATAGCCCATATTTTATTTTAAAAGCAGTCTTCCATTCATCCCATTCCCGTATCCTAATAAGATGATAGCCACTTTTAAGGTCGATTTTAGAAAAAATGAAATACCCATATAATTCTTCTAACATATCATCTAATTTAGGGATATGGTGGCGATACTTTACAGTGATATTGTTGACTGCTCAACAATCCACGCACATTCTCCATGTGCCATCTTTCTTTGGTACCAATAAGACTGGAATAACACACACACTCATGCTCTCCCGTACGTACCTTTTTCTCATCAATTCCTTTACTTGCCTTTGGAGCTCCTTAGTTTCTTCGGGATTACTTCGATAGGCTGGTCGATTAGGAATGACCGCCCCTGGATAAAGTCAACCTGATGTTCAATACCCCGAAATGGCAGTAAGCCATGAGGTATCTCCTCTGCAAGCACATCTTCATAATCCTGGAATAAAGAAGTAAACACACTAGGCAAAAACGTGTTAGGGTTAGTTTCATCAGAACTGAGAAGTGTTTCTCTATACAGAAGAAGGATCATAACTTTGTTCTTGGCATACTCTCTCTTATTTTCCCACTCTTTAATGAAAACAACTATTTTCCACTCTACCCCCACTCTCTTTATTTTGTTCACGCTCAGTATTTCCCATGCTCAAGCCCTTGGAACTCTCAACTCCACCCCCTCGACTCACATTCTCAATCGCTCTCTTGGGTGTTTTTTCTGTGGAAACAAGTAGCTTCATTTGGTCTTCAAAAACCTCTTATGGTGTCAACGAGAAGAGTGTAACTTTTCTTCTATCCTTCTCAAAATAATATCTATTTCGAAACTCATCATGCGTCACATCATGTCAAACTACCAATGACACCATAGAAACAAATGCCCAGCTTGCATGGGGACTACATCACATAACACCTCATCCTTGTATTTTCCAATTGTAAAACTAACCAAGACCTACTTATTGACTTTAATCTTGCCACTATTATTTAACCACTGCAAACAATAAGGCTTAGGAAGTCTAAGAAAAGTTGGGAAACTTCTCAATAAGTATTGTGCTAGCCACATTAGTATAACTACCCACATTGATAATCATATTGCATACCTTGTTCTAGACTAGGCATCTAGTATGGAATATATTATCTCGTTGTTGATTCATATCATTCTCAACATTGGCCTAGGTACTCAAAGCACGTTGGGTCACAACCCATTGACTGTTTACTCAACCCCTTCTTCATCAGTAGCGACTTCCAACCTGGGCGTTTCCTCCGCAACATCCTCACCATCTGAAATCACCTCACCATCACCCCCATATACATGATCAATTTATTAGGGCACTGTGAATCTATATGACCACTCCCTAAACACTTGAAACACTTAAGGTCACAACTCCTATATGGTGGTGTGTCAGTTTTTTGTTTAGGCTTGGTGGTGAAGTCTTCATTTGGTTTCGGGGCCTATGATCTAAACCTAGATGTGGTGCCATCCCTATCATTATCTCCCCTTTTTGGCCTCCATGTATTGTTTGGACCCGAGTTGTTCCTTAAAGTAGTTTTTCTTCAATTGGCGTTCTACCTTCATTTCCATGTGTACCATGTCCTCCAACTCCATGTAATGTTGTAATTCCGCTAAATTTACAATCTCCCTATTCAGCCCACTTAGAAACTGTGCCATAGTAGCCTCTCTGTCTTCCTCTACATTAGATTGGATCATGGAAATTTCTATATCTTTATGTAGTCTTCCACACTCTGAAACCCTTGTGTAAGATTCTGAAGTTTATGATATAAATCTCGGTAGTAGTGGCTAGGTAGAAACCGCTTCCTCATAACTGTCTTCAATTCTGCCCATGTGGTGATCAGGCGCTCCCTACGCCTATGAATGTTTGTCATCATTTGGTCCTACCAAACAAGTGTGTAATCTGTAAATTCAATTATCGCCAACTTCACCTTCTTCAACTCTGAATAGTTCTAGCAGTCAAAAAAAGCTCTAACTTACGTTCCCAGTCTAAGTAAGCTTACGGATCACTCTTTCTGTGGAAAAAATAGAATGGCCCTCTTGATTTTACCCAAGTCACCATCTTCCTCATCCTCGTGACTCCTCCTAAATAACTTTTCATTCCAACCTCTTCTAGGCCAAAAATCTACTCGTATCCACCTCTGATAGTCTGTCAAACTCCTCATCATAATCAAATTCATTCTCTACCTCCATCTCATCCATGGGTACAGTCCGTCGCCCACTAGGTCTATGGGCTATAGGTTCTGCCTCATTAGCTCGAGTTGGTCGTGGTGGTCTACTTTCCTGTGGCATATTGTGTCTCATCGCTTGCACTTAATCTTGAACATCTCGCATCAACTCTAAGACTCGAGCAAACTCTTCCTGAAGCGCCGTCACAGTATTCGCTACATCTCTCAATTCAGGCTCCCGTGGAGAATAGGCACTTTGACTTGGAGCTGCGACTTCTCTATACATGCTTAATAATAATTTTTTCATTTTTTTTCTTTTTTTCTTTTTTTGAGCGTTCCTTGAACCTTTTAAAACATTTAGTGTAGTGGAATTTACCTAATTTTTATGAATTCAAAAATTTCCTCACCAAGTTTACCTACTGCCTCAATGAGTCCTAAGACTTTAGAACCCTAGGTTACGCAAACGCAGAAAGGAAAATTGCACAAATACAGAAAGAAAAATCGCACAGATGCAGAATGGAAAAGAATACAAAAACACAGAAAAACTAAAAACATGGAAGGTAATGAAACACAAACAAGAAAAAGGAAATCTCATTAAAGAAAACAAATGCAGAAAAGAAAAATAAACACACACACGACAAAGTAACTAACAAAGCTAGATATGTGAACTGATCTTGGAACCTTTGATCTGATACCAACTTATGAGAACCTGCCTGGAACAAGTCAAGCATACCCACACAAGACTAAAATTGTTCGCAAGAAAGCCAAGACAGTTCGGTTGAAAACTCTAAACCTCTGAAGAACGAGCAACAGAAACCTAGAGTGCTAATGGGGTGCCACAAAGGATTATCAGACCCTTGATAAGCCAAAACCAGTGAGAGCAAATTTAGATTTTCTCAATACTCACGAATTTGATGTATTTTTATTTCAAGAAGTTGATGTTTAAAAATATAGAGAGACAAGCCTTCTATGAGAACGCTACAACCTTAATCCTTAACCAAATTAATAAATGATAATTAATACAACACCTAACCCACAACCAAAATAATAAATCCTAAATAATACACCAACATAAGAGTCAAGCCTTAATAAATAACAATAATAACTAACAAACAATTATACTAAAATTGGCCTAAGTATCTTGATGTTCCACGGCTTGAATAAGGTTCACCATCATAGGTTCGTCCAGCGTCAAGTCAATACTCAATATAGTAGAGGCTCGCGAATAGTCAGATATGGTCCTCTGTATGAATCCATGCATTGCTTTCTAAATATTCTTGGCTCGAGACCTCATGATTGGACCTTCTGGAATATACAAAATAGTGGTATGTCCTTGTGCTTCATGGGTTGCATCATGGGCCTCATCACCCACTTTCCAGCTTTTTTTTTACAAGCCACAGGTCCAGGTATTTCTTGGATGATACGGGACCCAACGGCAGTCATTACACACCTCGGGCATCAATTCAGAGCCGAGCCCAGTTGTCAGTGTCAGATGATGTCAAGATAGGCTATAAGGCCATGTATATATGTCAAGTATTATTTCAAATGTATGTGGATTTTTATTTATGTACAAATTTGTGATATTAAATAGATAAATTTTCAAATTTATGATATATATGTGTATATGATTACTTGTTGTGTGTCAGATATTTCAGGATAGCTAGCAGTGTATGTTGGGGGTTCGAGTGATGGTAAATAATATATGTGTTTGTAGGGTCAATGTGAGCGTACAGTCATCTCTCTAGCATTATATCTTGACGACATAATCATTATTAAGGTAATAATGATATGTTTGTCAGGTAAATAGTTTACGTGTAGCCTTTCTCTTTCTCCATGATTATAACAATGGGAGTATCTGTTGGGAAGCTGCCGTGAATGCGCAGCGGAAAATTAAAAATTATGATGCCGATATCCCTTTGCCCAAGACCCATTTGTTTTGATTATTCTACAAGCCTAGACATGTTATTATATATTCTAAGCATAAGAACTCATAAAACATGCAAATAACATAAACTTAAACATGCTAACTATCATAAGAACTCTAATTAAAATAAAGAAAGAAAAAGACTTACTTAAACCGAAGACTCCTCCAGTCCTCCCTCCAATCTACAAGCTTTTCTCAAACTCAGCAAGCTCTTCCACGTTCCAAAGAGCCACCCAAGTGTGTGGCCTCCAAAGGTGCACACACCAAAGCCAAAACTCAACGGCAAGACTACGCCTTGAGTGCACGGGTATTTTGCCCTTTGTGCTAGCCTAGGCAAATACCTCAAAACTTTTAACTTGAGATTCCTTTAGTCAATTATACTTAAGGATCCACAAAATCAGTGGCTTACTCTTAAACTTTAGAGTTTCTCACTTATATAAACCCAAGATATGAAAGGTTTTGGTTTACAAATTTGTAAAGAATTCTTTGGTTTTATATAGGTGCTCAAAAGACAACAAAATTAATTAAGAATCCGATGTGGGATAAATGCTCAAGTTGGATATGAAATGAATCGTGATAATTTAATCGAACATAAATTATCCTCCGATCATATGGTCGTTCGATTTCAATGACCAAGGTTTATATTTGCAACATGCCAAGGCCCCCAAATGAGAAGGAAAGATATATACCCATTCTGTATGCGATTTACATATGATACGGTCCTTCACCTCACTGTATCCCCACTATTTGACCTAGGGTATGGAAAGTGTCTACCCATATAGTCAAAGGTATAATGTTGATAGTGTCATGAATCGTGCTAACCCAAGAATCTCACATGATTCTTCCGCTGCGGCCACAGTCTCAAGCACTGATCACACATATCAACCCGCGAACTAGAATACTACTCTTTTAAGAAAATATTATCCGAGAGAGTGGCGATTCTCAGTTGTATCTTTACAAACTTCATGTGTTTCAACAAATGACCCAATCATACCCTTATGACCAGATCTTTTGAACCGGGGAAGGAGAATGTCAATGTCATTTGATCCACACATAAGATTGTAAAGACCTCAAGTCTAAGGACTAGTCATACAATTGATACATGAAAGTTCTTACAGACACATGGGATAAACACTCCATGTGAAAACTTTCAGCGGTCTGTTCGATGGACACAAGGAACTCATGCATCCATGTGATACACCAAGCAGACGGATCTCCACTAGTAGCCTATGAGATCGGCTACCCCACTTAAGGGTGGATCATATCATCATGCTAGTCTCTCCACTTTGTGAACGCCCAGATTGTTCACAAAACTATTACTAGGAACGTTTGAGAGTAATGATTCTCATAAGGCGTGGAAGCCATCATCTTATTACTCCAAGGGCTTTATTACAGTGTTTGATGATTCATATAATTTATGTAAGACACGTATAATAAAGATTGCCATTTTATTAATTAATGAAAATATTACAAATACATGTATATATAGCCCATCCACAATTTGGGTATAGGGCATATCCCTAACAATCTCGCATTTGCACTATAGCCAACTAGTATGAATTTGGACACCATACTCTTGGGTGTGCCTATCAAGCTTTTGTTGAGTCAGCCCTTTAGTCAGAGAATCTGCAAGATTATCTTCTGTGGGTATTTTCTCAATAATAACTTCTTTTCTCTCAACAATCTCCCTGATGAGATGAAATCGCCACAGTACATGCTTGGATTTCTGGTTGGACCTTGGTTCTTTTGATTGAGCAATGGCGCCCGTGTTGTAACAGTACATCGTGACGCCATTCTTTATCGCGGGAAGCACTTCCAGTTCCGTGATGAACTTCTTCATCCAGACTGCTTCTTTAGCTGCTTCAGATGCTGCAATATACTCG
>SKCR01004264.1:0-14001 GCA_019454045.1 Zanthoxylum bungeanum | reverse complement strand
GAAGGGGTGTCGACCTTCTGTTTTTTAATCTATCTTTAGCGTCGCATTTAGTATTTTCGACGCCAATTGTTTCCGTTTTTAGCGTCGAAACAACCTTCGACGCTACATGTTCCATTTTTAGCGTCGCAAAACGTTTTTTCGACGCTAAATATAAAAAATTAGCGTCGGATTAAATTTAGACGCGAAAGAATCAAGTTCTGTCGGTTCGAAGCTTCATAACTCTTTAGCGTCGAACACATATTCGACGCTAAAAGTATTATTTTTGGCGTCGAATATTCACAATCGACGCTAATTATATACGTTTTTAGCGTCGACACCGTTTTGTCGACGCTAAATATCAAAAATATAGCGTCGAATTAAATTTAGACGCGAAAGAATCAAGGACTGTCGGTGGAAGCTTCATAACTCTTTAGCGTCGAACAAATATTCGACGCTAAAAGTATTTTTTTTTTGCGTCGGTTATTCACATTCGACTCTAATTGTTTCCTTTTTAGCGTCGAATGTAAATTAGACGCGAAAGAGTCAAGGATTTGCCGGTGGAAACTTCATACACCTTTAGCGACGATATATGTTCGACGCTAAAATTTAGTTTTGGCGTCGACTCCGTGTTTCGACGCTAATAGTGTAATTTTTGGCACCAAAAATTATTGTAATAATATAATTATTCAGCGTCGAATATTTTTCGACGCTAAAGGTCTGTTTTTAGCGTCGAAACTATATTTCGACGCTAAAAAATTAATATTCTGCGTCGAATTTTTATTCCGTCGCTAAAAACATGACATATAGCGTCGAAACGAATATTCGACGCTAAAACTAACTTTTAGCGTCGCATATTGTTTCGACGCTAAATATTTGGACGCTAAAAGCCATAATTCTTGTAGTGATGTATATGATGATTAGTCCACGTGACCTTCACAAGAGGGATACATATGGATTTCAACTCTTGAACCTTTTTCTCTACGATCTTCACCGACTTTTTTTCGTATATCAGGTCATCACTCAGTTCTACGAGTTGTGTTTCCAGAATATGAGTATAATCTGGAACATATTTCTTCAGCATTGATATATGAAATACTTTATGAATTCTTTCAAATTCTGGTGGTAATGCCAGACGATATGTCATTTTACCACTCTCTCCAAAATCTCGTAAGGACGAATATAGCGCGGTGCCAACTTTCCTTTCCGGCCAAATCTCAGTACTCTCTTCCACAGGGATACTTTCAAGAAAACCTTATCTCTCACTTGGAACTCAAGATCTTTTCTTCTTTTGTCTGTGTAACTCTTCTATCAAATTTGCACCTCTAATAGTTTATCTCGAATCAATCTGATCTTCTCAGATGTCATATCGCCAGATCTTAACCATGAATCTATCTATCTCCAACCTCATCTCAACAAAATTCCTACACCTCATCCCATATAGAGCCTCAAAGGGAGCCATACCGATACTAGTCTGGAAGCTGTTGTTGTAGGAATACTCTATCATATATAAATGCTCATCCCACCCTCCAATAAAAATCAATACATACAATCTCAATAACTCTTATAATGACTTAATAGTCTGCTTTGACTATCCTTCAGTTTGAGGGTGGAAAGAAATACTCATAGTAACCTTCGACCCCATAGACTTCTGGAAACCATGCCGAAAATGAGAAGTAAATCTGGCATCTCTATTTGATATAATCAACATCGGTACTCCATGTAACTATTCAATCTGCTCCACATATAATTTTTCTAGCCTCTCTGGTCCCTATGTAACTCGAATCAGCATAAAATAGGCAGATTTAGACAATTGATCCATTATCACTCAAATTACATCATAGCCCTTTTGTGTCCTCGGCAGCCCTACTACAAAATCCATCGCGATGTTTTCCTACGGCCACTCAGGTATAGGTAGAGGCTGGAGTAATCCAGCCAAATGTTGATGCTCTGCCTTAACATGCTGACATACCAAACATCGAGATACGAACTCTGAAACCTCTCTCTTCATTCCCGGCCACATGTATGTCTCATTCAGATTCTGATACATCTTGGTGTTTCTAGGATGCATATTGTATGGAGCATCGTAGGCCTCATCCAAGATTTCCTGCTTAAGCGCTCCTGTCGGTGGTACCACCACTCTATCACCAAAAAATAATACATTCTTTGAAATCAATCTAAAAGTAATATTCTCATTCTTTGCAACCTCCGCTCTCTATTTTCTACACTGATCATCTTCGTTCTGTATTATTTTGAGTCTATCTAAAAGGATAGGTCGATCTTTCATGTGGGTAAGAAGTCCTCCTCTATCAGATGCATCAAATGTCAAATGTAATGTTGCCATCTCCTCAAACATCTTCTGTCCAGCCCTCAAAAATTACAGTTTATCCTCATTCTTCATACTCAGTGCGTCAGCAACTACATTGGCCTTTCCCGGATGGTAATTAATAATACAATCATTGTCACTTAGGAAATCCATCTAACATATCTACCTCACATTCATCTCTCTCTGAGTAGGAAAATATTTCAAACTCTTATGGTTGGTATAAATCTCACACTTGGCACCATATAAATAATGCCTCTAAACCTTTAGAGCATGTACAATCGCCGCCAACTCTAGATCATGGATGGGATAATTCTTCTCATGGGTCTTTAACTGTCTCGAGGCATAGACAATCACTCTCCCATGATACATCAGTACACATCCCAACCCTTGATGTGATGTATCCGTATAGACAACATATTCATCCAGTCCAGATTGTAGAGTAAATATCGGTGCAGTAGTTAATTTCTCATTCAAAGTCAGAAAGCTCCTCTCACGATCATCAGTTCATACAAACGATACTTCATTTCGCATCAGCTGAGTCACTGAAGTAGCAATAATAGAGAAATCCCAAATAAAATAACGGTAGTAGCATGCTAATCCCAGGAAGCTTCGAACTTCTATCGCCGTCCTTGATATCTCCCTTTTCAAAACTGCTTCGATCTTTTACGGATCTACATAAATATACTATCCTGAGATGATGTATCCCAAAAATACCACTATCCAGCCAAAATTCATATTTAGAGAACTTGGCATATAATTATTTTCTCCTCAAAGTCTTCAGTACCAATCAAAAGTGTTGCTCATGATCGATCCAAGAAAATGAATACACAAGGATGTCATCAATAACCACCACAACGAACTTATCAAAATACGATTGGAACACTCTATTCATCAAACCCATGAATGCTGCATGTGCATTAGTAAGTACGAATGGCATCATTAGGAACTCATAATTCTCGTATCTCGTTCAGAATACAGTCTTCGAAATATCCGTATCTTGAATCCTCATATGATGATATCTTGTTCGAATATCAATTTTTGAAAATAATGAGGCTCCTTGAAGTTGATCAAACAAATCATCGATACGAGGTAACAAATTCTGATTCTTGACTGTCACCTTATTGAGTTGACGATAATCGATACACAATCTCAAGGTGCCATCCTTCTTTTTCAGAAACAATACTGATGTTCCCTAAGGTGATACATTGGGTCTAATAAATCCTCGATCTAGCAGTTCTTGCAACTTTTCTTCCAACTGATTCATTTCTGCTGGGGCCATGTGATACAAAGTCATTGAAATAGGGGTGGTGTCAGATATCAGATCTATAGTGAACTCCAGATCTCTATGAGGAGGTAATCTTGGAAGCTCGTCGGAAAACACATCATGGTACTCTTTCACGATTGGAATATCTACTATGTGTGTTGATTCCTCCTCCTCGACTATAGTTATACTTGCTAAAAAGCCTCTGCACCCCTGTCTAATCATCATACAAGCCGATATAGCAGAAATGATAGGTTCCACAACTTGATTACGATCACTGACGACCTTGAACTTCTCCTCATCTGATCTAAACCTCATTTTTTTACCGTTGTAATCAATAATTGCTCTATGAGTTGTCATCCAATCCATCAATAAAATCATACTAATGGTAATTATCTTCATTCAATCTCAACACTTAATCATTTGTATATTGTATCTATCCTGATATTTTTTCCCGAATGAAGACTCACAATTAAATGAATCATGTTGGACTCCGCTACACTACCCATGCAATAAATGAATACGTAAAACACATATCAAAAAGAGCTCGAACGAGCATACATGATACTCGAACTGCACCAGATACAACATCATCACCATCATGTACCTCATACTATGCCATGGCGAAGACTCGTCCTCTATCAGCATCGGATGCAGCATGTGTCTGAGATGTCTATCATCTACTACCATATGCTCCACTCGAAGTCATTCTGCCTCTATTATGTATGAAATCTGAGCCTCGCACATAGCTACCACTAGAGCCTGTCCCTCTACCTCGCCCTGCTGCCACTGTTCCTTCTGTTGCTGGCTCAGCTCCTCGAGATCCATCACTAGTCGGGCAATCTCTTTCCTCTGTTGCAATGTATACTGATATGACCCTTCTAACCACAGTTGTAACATTGACGTGGGCCAGTAGGCCATGATGCTACACTTGCCGCACTATGATCAACATGTGGTGTTGTACCTCTACTATAAACCTGCTCAGTCTGACTCCCACATAACATTCCTCTAGAAGATGCACTATGTGTGCCCCTGGGTGGTATCCCATTTGTTGGGGTTTTGGGCGATGGGCGTAGCGAAAGCGCGGTTCGGACGAAATCATAATTTAAAACCTTTTTAAATTATCGAATAAATTATTCAATATCTAATATGAATAATTTATTCATATTTCACCTAAACCTATTTATTCGGTATCAAATAACGACATAAATATGTATGAAACGCCGCGAAACTTTTACGAAAAACGTTTTTCCGCAAAATGACGCCAAACACATTTCTGACCGAACCGACCACCCAACACTTATGGGGAGTACCCAGGTCAGCCCTAATAGTGTTAGGGCAGTTCATGGGCTGCCCGAACAGTGACGAACTCACTGTTTGGACAGCCGTCACCCGGTTGGCTCAAAAGTCACCCGGTAACGCCGTTTTTCACCGTTTTCACTTATTTCAACTCCGAAACAACATCCGGCAATTGTTCCAACTCCCAAAACACATCCAATACATTCATATGACATAAAATTCATCAAAAAATTTCCATTTTTACCAGAACTGATCCAGAAACCGAAATTATGATTTTTCATGCTTTAAATCCAAATTTTTTAACATTAATCAAATTAATCTCAACACCAATTCAAGTCACCACATATGAATCACCCAAGAAAAATTCTAAGCATTAAAAGAGTGGTCATAACACTCTAGAATGGCACCATGTCATCAAATGAACAAATTGGATACAAATTATACTAATTTCATCCAAAATACTTCACACATGCTTCATCACTTCCAATTCCATCCACCACAACCAAAAGCCCCAAAAATTTATGAAAAGAAAAAACCCTAATCTCACTAGATCATCAAGAAATAAGTAACACAATTACCAAGCTTAAGGGTTTGTAGAATTACCTTTAATCCTCCAATTCCTTAGCCTTTTTTTTCTTGATTTTTCTTTTTTTTTTTTCTCCATGAATTATCAAAGACAATTTTTGGAATTATTTTTGGACTAGGTTTCGACTATGGTAGAGGTGAAGAAAGAGAAAACAATTTTTTTTTTACTTTAAATGGAAGTGACTGACACAAGAGGGGCAATATGGTCATTTTCCCCTTTTTAATTTCATTAAATTAAAATGATATTAAGATAAGCTTTTAGTTAGCCAAATCATATTTGCACACCTAAGCTTAAATTAATAATGTCATGTGAACCAATAATAATTGGACAAATTTCATAACATTTATGAAAAAAGTTTATTAATTAATCATTTAAATATTTAACAATTAAATATCCAAATAATAATTAATATAATTATTATTATATATGTATTTTTATTTACAATAAATAACAAATAGATATATTTATGGCATGTGTCAAAATCTCATTTGACGAAAAATTAATGTGTATCTAATCATATTATGTATCAAATACACATACATAATAATTACGATTGACCAAAAATACCCTTATGCATGTGTTATCGTTTAACTAATTAAACGATCCGAATTAACTCATTTAATTCGATGAAGTATTATGAATAATCCGTATTATTCATATCGCGTTGCCCAAGTGCTCAACGAGTACACTTTATATTATGAGACTCTCTAAGTTTAGGTTTATCCATCATGAAATCCAATTCCGTGTCCATAATCCACCCACTCATGGATTATGACGACCACGGATAATCTCGCTAAACTATGCAAGCCGAGGTAATTGCATACGTGTAATCCCTCCGTCACGGGCTATACATATTATACCTGGGATATAGATGAGAACGTCAAATCCATTCTGTATAATATAGTCGACTTTCAATTTACGATCTCTAAATAACACTCGGAACTGATTTCTGAAGTTATACCAAAGCCATGGATTTACTAGATCGTAAACATGTGAGGATGCCTATGCCTTATACATAGGACTAACGGATCCTATCTTGATACGCGCTGGATATCATGAGCATCAGTCCACACCAACGAACAGACGGAGGTCTGATCATGAATAGATCGGTGAGGTGACTACCATCAAATTGTGGAGGATAACTCATATATCCCACTGTGGTATCTCAAGTCAAATGACCATTATGCTCGCTCAACTCGTGAAGATTCCTATTGACATTGGTGTACCATATATTAGGAAATCTTCAGTGAGTCGTTCAATGTTTATGAAATAAATATCTTCATGTCTATACGAGTCTCCTGAGACTCATGGTTCATTGGGATAAACCATCGGATCAAGTCACGATATACGACATGTACTGGTCTCAACGGATTTTACTAACCGACCCGTGTTAGTAAATCTTGACTAGGAACTTTATTTAAGGATATACATCTTATAGTGCGCTTCCCAATGCCAATTACAAACTACGTTGTAAATACACACTATATTGTAAATCCTAGAGTCTTTGTCTAATATACACGTATCACTAAACCAGATTTAGTTTCGATCTAATCATAATTAGATTTCTAATCGTAATTAGATCGAATAAGTGTATAAAAGACAAGGGTGCTACCATTAAATTAGTAATATTATGGAAAATGGAATTGCTCGTATTCATGAATCGGACATAAATACGATCAGAATTGGCACTCCGAGCACCAACCCTAATAATTTCTCCAACTTTTTCTAGTGTCTATCCACGGTATCATATACACATCTCAATGTGTATCACATACCCATGACCCACAAGAGCTCACCTAGCACTCAAGATTTAGGCAACAATAAGTAACCATGCTTAATAAATCTAGTCTGTCCAACAAACCCAACCGTTTTCCTTAGCCAATATCATTCATATTTTGCAGAATCCAAAATCCATATCAATAAGACTCCAATGCTATATTAGTTATGTGTTATAGCTGCTGAGTTATCTAAGTATATCTGGATCAAATCCAAAATAATATAAGACAACGACAAGCACAAAACTAATATCAACATTTCTAATCATTGAGGTCACTTTTCAACTTCATAAGTCAATACTTAATAAGTTGTAACTGATTCCACTAGTTTAGTAGAATCAATGGTGACACTCTCACTGCATCTTTTCTGACTTTATATGACATAGACCATCTAATATCATAATTAGAATTAAAATTAATCTGACTTTATGGTTGTAGACTAAATTCTTCATGAATAAGAAACTTGTTCTTAATATCTCAAAGATCACAAAGAACATGTTCCAAGATCCATCATATGGTCTGCAGCATATCAAAATAACTTGTAACAATTACGATTAAATTGATATCTTTAATCGCACATAATATAGTATTCATTACGTCATCATCTTATAATGTATGAAATTAACTAGACATTCCAATCAATCTCTCTTTCGACAAAGGAATCATCATTTACGGAAGATGAATACTATATATATAAAAGACACGTTAACTGTCAAACAATTATACTAACTGTCATACAGATAATCTTACTGTGTCCTTTATTAGATCATATATAATACGCGACTAATGGGATTATTTCACATCTCTTAGTTTCATATCATATATAAAACTTTATATCAAATATAAAAGAGACTACTTCCACTGCTTACACGGAGAAAAGAAGACTAAAACAAACGTTTTACTTTACAAACATCTCATTATTACTTGAATAATGATAATGTCGTTAGGCTATATAATACTAGAAAGAAATTTGTATGCTCCCACTGACCATACTATCAAATATTTATTCTCTAGGCTTTGATATAATCAGACAATCTGACTGTATCAAAATTAGAGAACACGGATTTTCGGAAAGCTTATCTGAGTCTACAATAGGCTCTATAAGCCAATATATCAAAACTGTGATCTTAACAGAATACAAACTCTAGGGCCATTCTAGAATGAACTCTTCAAACAAAGAAATCACAACGGATCTCTCATTCGAAGAAATCACTCAAGAACGCCACTTTACATTCTTTAGCCAAAATACATAGTTTAATATCAACATTAACCAACAGATCTTTAACTGTTCAATTTGTGCAACCAGAGACAGGTATTCTCAAAATCTAAAATAGACTACTGAGGATAACCTTTCTCACTGTCATATTATAAAGGTAAACCTTTATCTAGCTCACTGTGCTTTTGCTGCGCAAACAATTTGCATATTTTATGAACGATTCATACCAAAAGCTTAATCAAGTTCAAAACTTGATCGTCGTAAGCCATGAACAATTTTAGATCTATGGTTCAATGATAATTTCCGAAATCGATAACAAATATCGCTCCCACTATAAGTTATAGGATATTTTTCTTCGATAAGAAAACAATAGAATCATTAAGTATCAAATACTTTGCAAATGATTCTGACATCCTATTGAACTTGTATAGAAGTTGACTAAGGGTCATTTCATCTAATTAATTATGTTGTTCCATTACAGTTTATCACTCTCACATTCGACTTCAACAAGTCAAGTCTTTTCTACAATCATTAACATCTAATGTTACACACCAAGTAATAAAACAATTCTATTACTCGAGATCGTAGAAACGATATTCTATCAAATGAGTTCAATATTCTATTAAATAGAATAAATGATAAACTTTTACTTGTATCTCCAAGGCGCAAGTACTTTCAATTATATAACAATTATACAAAAAAAAAAGTTTCAAATCTCAAACCTTTCAAGATTCAAATTTTCTACTATACATATCATATACATAATTGTAGAAACAAATGGAACCTAAATTAAAAGATGAATTAATATTACTGAAGCATAACCCCATGAATACTGAAACTAATTCGATAACACTCAATATTAACGAATCAAATCATATAAGATTCAATTACTCCCACTGACCAATTCCATCAAGATGGAATCGTGGAAGTGTAATATTGAGTAAGAATCAAATTCATTAAATAACTTTAGAACTAATTGCCTTAAATTCATATGTTCGATCATATCAAACATCTTTGAACAATTCAAAGATTCACAATGAATTTTGAAGATATAGTTTTCAACATTACAAATAGAATATTTTTGAACCATTCAAAATATTTTATCCGCGTTTCATCAGAAACATATTGAAAGTTCTCGAACAATTCAAGACGTTCAACATGTTCTCTATTAGAAACATGTAACTAAGTCATGACAATTCATTAACTAAGTTACGAAGTAAAGAAAACTATCTAAGGTAATTACTAATTCATTAAACTACATACATCCAATGTATTAGTCTAATAAATCTTGTGATCCAATGACAATCATTGGTTAATGAGATTTAATCACATCCTGAATAGAATATTCATTAAATGGATAAGGATATATGGTGTGAACTCATATCATACCATCATTTACCATACGGAATAAGCATCTAATGCTTTTATGATAAAATCTTATAAAACATTGTTCTAAGTTATTTAGTTAACCGAATATTTTCTTAATGTTTATCTTTTCATTAATGACACTACTAGTCTTATTAAAATATGTAACAACTGTTTATATAGAACAAGTAACTATCCAATAGTCACAAGTTCTGATATCAAATATCAAAATAGTCATTAAACATTATTTTGCGTTCAATTATTCACAACAATTGCAAATGATTGATGAGAAAATTGTGTCAAACACGTGACTTCTAAAAGTCACTAAAGCCAATAAACATCATTATAAGACAAATAAATACTAAAGGGGTTTTCTTAATGCCAATCAAGAATCTCGAGACATGAACTAATTCGTGTCAATTCTTACTGCACAAGAAACTATTCTTTCAAGGCTATTATATCCTTAAAAGATATCTATTTATATTACCTAATCGTGACTTAAAAACTAAGTCACTAACTATCTTGATTTACAAGGAAATCGGAAAAACAGTTCCAGATGGTTTGAACTACTCTAACAATATCTAAGTCTACTGCCTTTCTAGAACCTATTCTAGAATTACGCAACCATAAGTAAAGTCAGAAAAACTATTCAAGTAATAAACATGCAGTGGATTAGAAGTAAAATTCTATAAACAATATAAAATAAAAGGAAAACGAAGCAGAATTTTCCATAAAATTACGCACTGCCTTAGTTATGGATTTTTAACCAAATAGTGTCTCCCACTACTTTACGTAATACCGTAATCCCCAATGGACAATGGGAATTCGATAATTAAATCGAATTCCATAGTGAGAGTAGGATCCCATGAATATATTTCGACTCACAATTTTGACACGGTCTCGCCTACATATATTCATTAGGTAGACAACTCATTGTCAATCACTCACCAGTGACTCCTGATTTTGGCCATGACCGTTTCTCGTTATGACAGCTTTGGCACGTTCACAAGGAGGTGTATCAAGGCTTCACTTGTCAATGACAAACTCAAGCTACCGATGTAGTTCTGACAGTTTTGGCACGTTCAGGATTTTTACTTTCACTTGAATTTGTCTAGTATCAATATACAACCGGCATGGATAAAATACCATAACCTACACCCTCACAGCTTTGGCACGATCTCCGATGCAGTTATAGAAAGATACCCATAAACCGTACTGACAAGACGGACCAATGAACATGTATCCAATACACGTTACTTTAACAACCTTATTTTAAGCGGGGCTTTTCCTCAAGGAAGCTATACTCTACATCAAATGCAGAATTTTAATCTAAATCATTTTCTAAACAATTCAATTCTACCTATAGAAAACATAACTCAATTTAACCATTAAATTTCCGTTACATTCCGTTAGCGTAGAACCGAAAAGTCAAGAAACATATATAGATTATATGCATGTATGAACCTTAAAATTGGATTAAATATCAATCATGAATAATGTAATGGATGAAGCATCAGACCTGCTCTGATACCATTTTGTTGGGGTTTTGGGCGATGGGCGCAGCGGAAGCGCGGTTCGGGCTAAATCGTAATTTAAAACCTTTTTAAATTACCGAATAAATTATTCAATATCTAATATGAATAATTTATTCATATTTCACCTAAACCTATTTATTCGATATCAAATAACGACATAAATATGTATGAAATATCGCGAAACTTTTACGAAAAATATTTTTCCGCAAAATGACGCAAAACACGTTTTTGACTGAACCGACCACCCAACACTTATGGGGACTGACCAGGTCAGCCCCAATAATTTTAGGGAAGTTCATGGGCTGCCTGAATAGTGACTAACTCACTGTTTGGACAGCCGTCACCCGGTTGGCTCAAAAGTCACCCGGTAACGCTGTTTTTCGCCGTTTTCGCTTATTTCAACTCCGAAACAACATTCGGAAATTGTTCCAACTCCCAAAACACATCCAATACATTCATATGACATCAAATTCATCATAAAATTTCTAGTTTTACCAGAACTGATCCAGAAACCGAAATTATGATTTTTCATGCTTTAAATCCAAATTTTTCAACATTAATCAAATTAAACTCAACACCAATTCAATTCACCACATATGAATCACCCAAGAACAATTATAGGCATTGAAAGAGCTATCATAACACTCTATAATGGGAACATGTCATTAAATGAACAAATTGGATACAAATTATACTAATTTCATCCAAAATACTTCACATATGCTTCATCACTTCCAATTCCATCCACCACAACCAAAAGCCCCAACAATTTCTAAAAAGAAGAAATCCTAATCTCACTAGATCATCAAGAAACAAGTAACATAATTACCAAGCTTAAGGGTTTGTAGAATTACCTTTAATCCTCCAATTATTTAGCATTTTTTCTTGATTTTTCTTCTTTTTCTCCATGAATCATCAAAGACAATTTTTGGAATTATTTTTGGACTAGGTTTCGGCTATGGTAGAGGTTGAATAAAGAGAAAATAATTTTTTTTTAATTTAAATGGAAGTGACCGACACAAGAGGGGCAATATGGTCATTTTTTCCTTTTTAATTTCATTAAATTAAAATGATATTAAGATAAGCTTTTAGTTGGCTAAATCATATTTACACACCTAAGCTTAAATTAATAATGCCATGTGAACCAATAATAATTGGACAAATTTCATAACATTTATGAAAAAAGTTTATTAATTAATCATTTAAGTATTTAGCAATTAAATATCCAAATAATCAATTAATATAATTATTATTATATATGTAATTTTATTTACAATAAAAAATAAATACATATTTATGGCATGTGTCAAAATCTCATTTGACAAATAATTAATTTGTATCTAATCGTATTATGTATCGAATACAATACAAAATTACGAATTACCAAAAATGCCCTTATACATGTGTTATCGTTTAACCGATTAAACGATCCGAATTAACTCATTTAATTCGATTAAATGATCCGAATTAACTCATTTAATTCGATTAAACGATCTGAATTAACTCATTTAATTCGATGAAGTATTATGAAAAATCCGTATTATTCATATCGCGTTGCCCAAGTGCTCAACGAGTACACTTCATATTGTGTGACTCTCTAAGTTTAGGTTTATATTCGTCACGAAATCCAATTTCGTGTCCATAATCCACTAACTCATGGATTATGATGACCACAAATAATCTCACTAAACTATACAAGTCGTCGTCATTGCATACGTATAATCCATCTGTCACATGCTATACATATTATACCTGAGATATAGATGGGAACGTCAAATTTGTTCGATATAATATAGTCGACTTTCAATTTACGATCTCTAAATAACACTCGGAACTGATTTCTGAAGTTATACCACAGCCATGGATTTACTAGATCGTAAAAACGTGAGGATGCTTATCCCATGTACACATGACTGACAGATCTTATCTTGATATGCACTGGATATCATGAGCATCAGTCCACACCCAACGAACAGACGGAGGTCTGATCATGAATAGATCAGTGACGTGACTGTCATCAAAGTGTGGAGGATAACTTATATATCCCACTGTGGTATCTCAAGTCAAGGATCACTATGCTCTCTTAACTCGTTAAGATTCCTATTGACGTTGGTGTACCATCTATTAGGAAATCTTCAGTGAGTCGTTCAGTGTTTATCAAATAAACATCTACATGTCTATATGAGTCTCCCGAGACTCATGGTTCATTGGGATAAACCATCAGACCAAGTCACGATATACGACATGTACTGGTCTCAGCGGATTTTACTAACCGACCCTTGTTAGTAAATATTAACCAGGAATTTTATTTAAGGATATACATCTTATAGTGTGCTTCCCAATGTCCATTACAAACTACGTTGTAACTGCGCACTATATTGTAAATCCTAGGGTCTTTGTCTAATATACATGTATCACTAAACCAGATTTAGTTTCGATCTAATCATAATCAGGTATTTAATCGTAATTAGATCGAATAAGTGTATAAAAGACAAGGGTGATACCATTAAATTAGTAATATTATGGAAAATATAATTGCTCATATTCATGAATCGGACATAAATACGATTCAGATTGGCACTCCGAGCACCAACCCTAACACCATTATGGCACTGCTGAGGAGAATTTGGTCTGCTATTTGATCTGCTATGTCTCCCCGCAA
>SKCR01004263.1:0-14005 GCA_019454045.1 Zanthoxylum bungeanum | reverse complement strand
ACTATAATCCCATTATAAAATCATCTATCATTTAATTCAATTATATTGATTACTATAATCCAATTATAAAATCAACTATATATTGAATGAGTTTGTATATAGTCCAACTATATATATAATTTAAAACCACATAAAATATTAGTCCAACTAATACTTTTATAACATTGACGAGTAAATAAAAATGAGCGTGTTTAGCGAGTATTCGAACGAATGTTGCAAATTCAATACTTGCCTCCCACTATTTTTCGTCGAGTCTCTAACCCTCTGTGGAGTACTCGGGAAACCGCGTTTCCTAGTGGGCTAGGATCCTATTAAATAACACACAACCCTGACTTTGGCCAATAAAAAGCTGTATGCTATTTAACTATGTAGATCTCACAGATCAATTGGATCTCATCCAATTCCTAGATCCGGTTAGGTGGACATCCAAGTCCGAAACATATGTATAATGTCAATGTATCCATTACATTTTCCTAACCCTATCCTCTGAATCATTTAGGCCTTGGCTTTGGCCAAACACAAACCTAATGATTCCAGTTAAGCGGGACCCATTGACGAGGAAAGTTTCGTAATCAATGTCATTGGACAAAAAGTGATCTGACTTTGGTCAATAAAAATCACGATTTGGACAAGACACCGATATGCAACAAAATTCTCATGATTCAAGTACATCCTTGATTGACAAAGGTCTTGACTTTGGTCAAAAACAAACCAATGCCAACTTCGGATCTTGAACAAGAATCATTCAATGGAAGGATATTTGCTTAATATAGATTGAGGGATTTTCGCGTGCAAATTGGCTACCAATTTAATTATCTTTGTTAAGGTCTCATCATCATACACCCTTAAACATGCATTCTAAATACATAATAAAGAGAGTATGAAATAAAATAATAATGATATGCGGATGGATACTTAACACATTGATCCTAGATCAAATCTCTCCCTTTCTCACTCAAGCTAGCACTTGTACTACTTCTACCCATTACACTACACTTCTAAAGAAACCTCATATACATAGAGGGGAATAGGTGAGAAGAGAATACAAAGAGAAAGAAGGTGATAAGGCTGGACACGCAGGTCCAATTTAATAAATCGAATTTATTACAAAAATTTCTAAAATTGCCCACCCGACTAATATCCATCCGATATGCATTATTCATTCAACACAACCACGTATTCACACACATAAGCATGCTATCAATCAATCTAATCAAATTAATTAATCTGATAATTAAGTGATCATCCAATGTTCAAACAACGATTTGATTTTGTTCGAGTCAAACTCGTTTTTGCGAATAAGTACTTAAAGTACGAATTCATGAATTAAATTAAACTACATAATAAATCCAATTTAACATGTATTTAATACTAATTCATTATTCAATTCTAAATTAAATATTGCACTTTATATTAATAAACCTTTTACGATTTAAATTCCAAAAATTCAATCGCGTCGGGACTCAAAGTCCGAATAACGTCCAACGTCAATTCAATTAAAGTCCAATGGGCTTTTGATTGATTTCTTAAGGCGTGGACTTTTGGTCAACTCGGGTCAAACCGATAACCAAAGTCCAATCCGGGATTTACCCCATAAGCCCATAAATCAATCTTGGCCCATTAGGCCCAATTGAACTTTAAAGGTTCATTAGTCGCAATTGGGCTTTATGGTTAAGGTTTTGGGCCCAATTGGATCCAATCCACATGGCCTAAACCAAACTTGATAAATCAAGCCCAATAGGCCCAATTACAACTTTAAATTCTAATTCCAAAATTAGGCCCAATTAATTAAATCCAAAAATCCATTTTCACAATTTAATTACCAAAAGTGCATTATATGATTAATCAACTAAATCAACATTTCCAAAACACTAAATTAGTCCAATTAATCATACTTAATTCATTATTAAATGTCAAACACACATAATGAAAAATCAAACCCATAAACATGCTTCAATGCTCTCGGCCAAGGAAGGTGATTTTGTGTCCGATTCGGTTTCGATCCAATCGAACCTACAATCGACATCAAATCAACATCCGATTTGATTTCATACACATCCAATGTCACAAAACCAAAATTACCAAGACATTCAATAGGGCTATACATTCGGCCAAGGTGAAGGAAATTGGGGATTTTTTGTTCAATTCAAAATTCAATCAAATTGACTTCAAATTAACATCATCCTTTATCATTATAACTCATCCAATGAATTAAAATGAAAAAATTCCAAGAACTCCAAGACTCCTACACATTCGGCCAACATGAATAATTGGGGAAAATTATTCCAAATCAATTTTCAACAAATTGGTCCAACCAAAATGCAATAAAACATGTTATAAGCATACTTAAACAATCAATTTATTCAAATCATGCTCAACAAACATTTACCCAAATTTTAAACCCTACATATTTCATGCTTGCAACATTAGCTCATGATGCCATTGTTGGTAAATTCTAAGGTCCCAAGATCAAATCAAGACATGAAATAATGCGTGAATACATCAATGAAGATAGCGGAATACTTACATTGATCGGTTGAGTCGATTTGAAGACGAATCTAATCCAAAAACGCACTGCCTTGCTCACGCCACTGCAACCAGTCCATGTTCACTGTCTTGGCAGTTTCGGGTCTCAAAACGAAGCTCCAAACTCCTTCGGATGAGTCCCGCCTCATGGGTGAACCTCCCTACCACCTTCGCAAGACTCGTAGTGTGCTAGCACTTGCGGTTTTCACCATGAAAACCCAACTCTTGGCTTCCCTTGCTCACGGTTTTTGGCTTCCAAAACCAGTCCCAATCTTTCATTTTGGGCGTGAGAGAAGAGAGAATTTTGAGAGAGATAAATTTGTGTATTAAGTTAAAATGATTTACCAAAAATCAATTTATATTTATGCCATAATATTTATTAAATTAATAATAAAATTATGACACAAAACATGCAATGGCTTAGAGTGTAAAACACTCAATTTCCATGCAATAACATTGAGTGCATTGTACACTATCTACATGCAATGACATTGAGTGCAATGTACACAATCTACATGCAAAGCATTAGAATGACATGTGTCATGTGGGCCCCACACGTTTCCAAATGAAAGTGGGCCCACGTGCACTCACGCGTTCGGGTTCGATATTTCCGAAATACCGAGCTTACGTCGCGATGTTAATTCAATCGAATTTAAATAAATAATTGCGCCTAGCGAAATTATTATTTACGTCGCTAACGAATTAATTCTAAATTAACTCGTTTACCCGAATTAAAATCTGATTTTAATTCCGCGTCGAAATCTAATTTCGTCTAATATATCGAATATATTAATATATCGATTAATTCCGAATTAATCGTTCTCTCTCTTTAGACGACATTTTATCCCGGATAAAACATCTCCGTTATTAATCCTAGATTAATTTTCTCTCTCTTCTATTATAATCCCAGATTATTTAAGAGTGCGAGTTGTGCGTCATCGGTGGATTATCGGGAAGCGACCCATGAGATCCCCGGATAATCTGGCAGTAAATACGGTCGTCGGAGTATCCAATTCACGTACGTACCAAGTACTACGTTCTACCGATTTACGAGACAAGGTCGACTCCTAGCAAAGCACCAAGTCTACCCAATTCTCCGGACATATCCATTTAAGAATATTAAGATCTGTATCAAGCGTAGTATACTAATGTATTGTGTATATCGGCCCAGTATCGGATAATCACGTGCTAGGCCTGGGGCTGGATAAGTGTCTGCCCCGTACGAAGCACATGTCGGATGTCTGGTAACTAGTCTCTATAATCGGATATACATGACCTTGTCATAATATCCCGATGGCCGCGCAGCACTTAAGAGCACTAATACCGTATCCTGCGTGACATCATCTCCAATATGACTGAAGTGATACTTCCATCTTGACATCACACCCAATACTCTACGACTCTCTGATAAACCCAGAAGTGGTGTACTCAGAACCCGTTTAAAGTCCCCTACCACCAAGACCAAAGTTTATCGATTATCGTAAGTATTAGCGATGTAAGTCTCAGGTTAAGACTATACACACCTACCTTGATTTCGGCCTCCCATAGACACATAGTCATAATACCAATAGGATTCCGAGGGGTCTATCCAGAGCGAAGCTGTTTCCGTACCGTCGGTGAAACACGACCTCCTATCGCACTTGCATAAGTATCCAATACTTATATATATGAGAACTATGCCGTTGTGCCCTCACAACGCGCACAAGTGCAATACTAGCCTATTCCGCATTATCGATGTCCAGTCTCGATAATACTACGGCTAGGGATATTTAATGATTAAACCTTCGGGGACTGATACTGTCTCATATCATTCTCAGTCCAGGTACTAATCATAGGGACCTCTCTTCATTTATATCTATGGTGATCTAATCACAAATGATGAGAGTGCAATTTCCTTGTCACATAGTTAATTTGCTACAACAACACAATGATCTGTGCAAATAGTGACACTATGGGTCATTTTGTCCAACAGTGTACACAGAACCGGTTAAAGCCCTGTACCACCAAGACCAAAGTCTACCGATTATCGCAAGTATTAGCGATGCAAGTCTCAGGTTAAGACTATACACACCTACCTCGATTTCGGCCTCCCATAGACACATAGTCATAATACCAATGGGATTCCGAGGGGTCTATCCAGAGCGAAGCTGTTTCCTGTACCATCGGTGAAACACAACCTCCTATCGCACTTGCATAAGTATCCAATACTTATATATATGAGAACTATGCCGTTGTGCCCTCACAACGCGCACAAGTGCAATACTAGCCTATTCCGCATTATTGATGTCCAGTCTCGATAATACTTCGGCTAGGGATATTTAATGATTAATCCTTCGGGGATTGATACTGTCTCATATCATCTCAATCCAGGAACTAATCATATGGACCTCTCTTCATTTATACATCTATGGTGATCTAATCACAAATGATGAGAGTGCAATTTCCTTGTCACATAGTTAATTTGTACAGCAACACCGTGATCTGTACAAATAGTGACGCTATGGGTCATATTATATAACAAAAACATCAAACACCAAGGGCAACATAAATCCCCATTTTTCTTCATTTGGCCGAATGCACCACTTTGGTGCCAAAGTGTGCACTTTGTCATTTCATGCATCAAAAACATCAAGATGTAATCCAATGAACATGAAACTTTATATGCATCATATACACATCCAAATACACAACATATATGAAAATCCCCAAATATGGAATTGGTCATGAACCCTAATTTTTCAATTTCTTCAAATTGGACAAATTAGACCAAATTGGTTAAATCCAATACTTCAATCATGTTTCTTCCATCCAATCAAAGTCTAAACACAATGACACAACTCAAGATCAAATCTAGGTCATCTAAGAGTGGGTCAACAACTCTAGATTAGCAACAAGGTTTCCAAAACCATAAAAGAACACTTATTACTACAATAGCCATAAGCTTCCTTCATCATACATGCTCTACACTTTCACCAAAACTTCCATCATCAAAAACACAAAGAATAAAGAAAGAAACAACCTAAGAACATCATATGTTAAAGCCTAGATCCTAAGGAACATTTTCCTTTCTAATAGTAAGTTGGAGAAACTTACTAAAATCCAAGCTTTCTTTGGTTTCTTCTTTCTTTCTCACAAGCTTTCTTTGGTTTCCATTAATGGAGTTTTCTTTTAAAGTGTATTAGGTTAAGAATGAAATGAAATGAAAAACAATATATACTTGTATCAATGATGCCTTCGCCGAAATTCACCAAACCAAATACAAGTTAATTAATTTCAATTTCATTTCACCTTACATTTGATCAACTTGGTTAAATATCTAAAAACAACTTTAAAGACATTTAATTAAGTTAACAAATGCAACTAAGAAAAATATAACTCTTATATTTTAAGTGTATGGCCGAATTTAGCAAGAAATAAAGGAAAAAGATATTTTCATTTTTCAAACAATTTTGAACAAATATCTTAAGAAGTCAAAATCAATTTGACAACCATTTCCTTAAAATTATAAGTCAACAATTGCAACTTATAATCACTTCCTAACTTTATCATTTGGTGATATATTTATATTTTAATTATATTAATCATTTAACAATTAAATAATTAAATAATTAAATAATTAAATAAATACAAATATATCAAATATATGTATTATATTTACTTTAAATATCTCAAATACATATATTAATGATATATGTCAAATACCTTTATTTGACTTTTTATTAATGTGTATTTAATAATATCATATATTAAATGCAAATACACATTAATTAGGAAATGACGGTTCGGCCCGTTCACATGTATTTTTCGTTTAATGATTAAACGATTTATAAATAATCATCATTATTCATAAATGTTGCTCTAGTGCTCTACGAGTATGTTTCATTATTGACTATATAGATTCAGGTATATCCGTCACGAAAACCAATTTCGTGTCCATAATCTATCCACCCGTAGATATATGATGATCACGGATAATCTCGTTGAATTATACAGGTCGAGGTCATTGCATACGTATAATCCCTCCGTCACAGGTATCCAGATAATCCCAGAGATATAGATGTAAACGTCAAATCTCTATAGGTATTATCTCGTCGACGTATCTATTAGCAATCTTTAAATAACACTCGGAACTTACTTCCGATGTATACTGTGACCACAGATTTAACAAACTGCTAAATATATATGGACTACCTATGCTCTGTACACAGAACTGACGGATCCTATCTTGACACACAGGATATCTTGAGGATCGGTCCACACCCAACGAACAGGCGGAGGTCTGATCTAAATAGATCGGTGACGTGACTGCCATCTAAGTGTGGAGGATATCTCATACATCCACAGTGGTATCTCAAGTGGAAGGACCACTATGCTACTCAACCCGAGAAGATTCTATTGACGTTGGTGTACCATCCATTAAGAATTTTCGGTGAGCCGTTCAGTGTTTATCCATTATAAACACCTACACGTCTATATGAGTCTCCCTAGACTCATGGTTCATTGGGATAAACCATCAGACCAAGTCTCGATATACGACATGTACTGGTCTCAACGGATTTGACTAACCGACCCGTGTTAGCAAATCTTGACCAGGAACTATATTTGATAATATACATATAGAAGTGACACTTCCCAATGTCAATTACAAACTAACTTTGTAACTGTGTACTGCATTATATATTATCGGGCCTTTGTTTAATATATACATATCACTAAACAACATTTAGTTTCAATCTAATCGTAATCAGATCGAATACGTATATAAAAACAAGATGTGCAACCACAAATAAGTAATATTATGGAATAAGGGGATGTTCGTATTCATGAATCAGACATGAATACGGTCCGGATTGGCGCTCTGAGCACCAACCCCAACAATTTCTCTCACTTGCTCTAGTGCCAATCCACGGTATCATATACACATCTCAATGTGCATCGTATGCACATGGCCCTCAAAAGCTCACCCAGTACTTAAGTGGTAGGAAACAAAAACAAGTCCGCTATGACATATTGAGTTTTTCAAACAAACTCCATCGTTTCCCATAGTCAGCATCATTCATATTTTGTAGAATCTAGATTATACATTAATATGACTCTGATGCTACATCAGTATTGTGCTACAGCTACTGAGTTGTCCAAGTATTTAAGGATCAAATCAAAATACTATGAAGACAACCGCAAGCACAATAACAATTCAAAACTTCTATTTTATAAGGTCACTATGCAACTTCATAAGTCAATACTTTATAAGTTGCATTTAATTCCACTATAAAAGTAGAATCCTTCGTGACACTCCCACTGCATCTTTTCTGACTCTTTATGACGTAGACTGTCTAACGTCATAATTAGTCTCAAAACTAATATGACCCTAATGGTTGCAGACTATATTCTCCATGAATTAGAAATTCGTTCTTAATATCTCCAAGATCACAAAGAACGTGTTTCAAGATCCATCATATGGTCTATAGGATGTCAAAATAACTCGTAACAATTACGATTAAATCGACATCGTTAATCGTACATAATAAAGTATTCATTATGTCATCATCAAATGATACATAATATTGTTTAGACATTCTAATCAATATCTCTTTCGAAAAAGGAATCATCATTTACGAAAGATGAATATTATATACAAGACATATAATAACTGTCCAACAGTTATACTAACTGTCATACAGATAGCCTTGTTATGTCCTTTATTAGATCATATCTAATGTACGACAAATATCACAAGTCTCCAAGTTTTATATCATATATAAAACTTTATATCAAATATAACAGAGACTACTCCCACTGTTTTCATGGAGTAAAGAAGACTTAGGTAAATCTTTTACCTCACAAACATCTCATTATTACCATAATAATGATAACGTTGTTAGGATACATAACACTAGAAAGTAATTTGTACGCTCCCACTAACCCTTCTAATCACACATGTATTCTCTATACTCTGACAAGATCAGACAATCTGACGATATACCAAAAACAGAGAACACAGATTTCCGGAAGACTTATCTGAGTCTACAATAGGCTCTATAAGCTAGCACACTAAACTGCGATTTCAGCAGAACACAAACTCTAGGGCCATTCCAGAACGAACTCTTCAAATAAGGAAATCACAACTGATCTCTTATCTGAATAAGTCATCCAAAAACGCCACTTTGCATTCTTTAGCTAAAATATACAGTTTATTATCAACATTAACCAATATATCTTTAATTCTTCAATTAGCGTGACTAGAGATAAGTTTTCTCAGAATCTACAATAGATTGCTGAGTATAACTTTTCTCACTGTCATACTGTAAAGGTCAAAACTTTAATAAGCTCACATTGCTTTCGCTGCGCAAACAATTAGCACATATCATGAACTAATCATAATGAAAGCGTAATCAAGTTCAAAACTTAATCGTAGTAAGCTATGAACAATCTTAGATCTATGGTTCAATGGTGAACTTCCAGAATCGATATCAAATATCGCTTCCATTATAAGTTATAGGATAATTTTTCTTCAGTAAGAAAACAACGGAATCATTAAGTATCAAATACTCGAAAATGATTCTGTTATCCTATTGGACTTTTACGGAAGATTTATAAGGGTTGTTTCTTCTTATTAATTACATAGTTCCATTTATAATTTATCATTCTCACATTTGACTTCAATAAGTCAAGTCTTTTCTACAATAGTTAACATCTGATGTTACACACCAAGTAATAAAATGATTTTATTACTTAGAATCGTAGGAAAGATATTCTATTAAATAGAATACAATATTCTATTAAACAGAATAAACGATAAACTTTTACTTATACCTCCGAGGTGTAAGTAATTTCCATTATATAACTTTTATATAAAAGAAAGATTGAAATCTCAAACTTTTCAAGATTCAAATTTTCTACCTATACATATCATATCTGCAACTATAGAAAATAATGGAACATTAATTAAAAAGATGAATTAGTGTTACTGGAGTGTAACCCCAAGAGTATTGAAACTAATTCGGTAACATTCAATATCAGACGAATCAAATCATATAAGATTCGATCGCTCCCACTACTCAATTCCATCAAGATGGAATCGTGGAAGAACAATATTGAATATGAATCATATTCACTAAATAACCTTAGAACTAATTGCTTTAAATTCATACGTTTGATCGTATCAAAGATCTTTGAACAGTTCAAAGACATGTAATGAATTTTGAGGATAGAATTCTCAAAACCTTTAGAATATATTTGAACATGTCAAAAATGTTCAATCTACGTTTCATCAGAACAGGTTGAAAGTTCTTGATACTTTCAAGACTTTCAATATCTGTTCCTTCAGAAACTCGTAACTAAGTTATGATATTCATCAACTAAGTTACGAAGTATAGAAAACTACCTTAAGCAATTACAATTATTAAACTACATACATCCAATGTATCAGTTAAAAAAAAAATGGTGGTCCAATGACAATCATTGGTTAAATGGGATCTTAATCACTTTCCTGAATACAATATTCATTAATGGATAAGGATGTGTGGTGTGATCTAGTATCAAACCATCATTTACCATACGGAATAAGCATCCAATACTTAAGCGATTAAATTCATAAAGCACCGTTCTAAATTATTTACTTTACCGAATAATTTTTCTTAATGTTTATCTCTACGTCAATGACACTACTAGTTATATTTAAAATATATAACAATTGTTTATAAGAACAAGTAACTATCCAATAGTCGCAAGTTCCGATATCAAATATCAAAACAATCGTTAACTAATATTTTTAATAACTAGACGGGAGATCTGGTATCCAATACCTATAGTTGTAGTATTGTGAAAATCGATATTTCTATACACAACTATACACATCTCCTTTCTTTAGCTTTATTATTTGCATTCAACTATTCACAACAATTGCAAATAATTGATTAGCAAATTGTGTCAGACACATTGCCTCTAAAGGTAATTAAAGCTAAGAAACGTCATTACTAGATAAACAAAAACCTAATGGGGTTTTCTTAATGCCAGTCAAGAATCGCGAGACATGAACTAATTCAAGTCAATTCTTACTGCATAAGAAACTATTCTCTCTAAAGTATTATATCCTAAAAGGGATATCTATCTAGATTATCTATCATGACTTAGAAACTAAGTCATTAACCATCTTTATTTTTGAAGAAAAACGGAACAATAGTTCCCGATGGTTTAGACCAATCTAATAATATCCTAGTCTAGTAGTATCTAGAACCTATTCTAGAATAACTGCAACCAAGAGTCAAGTCAGATAACATATCAAAATATGTGTGCAGTGAATTAAAAGTTTAATTCTATCTAATATAGATTAAGGAAAAAAATCAAGCGGCTATTTCCAATGATACACACTGCCAAAGTTAAGGAATTTTAAACTTAGCAGTGCCTCCCACTATTTTACGTAATACCATAATCCCCAACGGAAAAAACGAGAATTCAATAATTAAATTGAATTCCATAATGGGAAGAGGACCCCATGAATATATTTCGACACACAGCAGAGGCACGGTCTCGCCTACGTATATTCACAGGTAGACAACTCATTTGTCAATCACTCACTAGTGACTCATGGGTTTCCGGTCCTGGTCGTTTCTCGTTGTCGCTGCTAAGGCAGGCCCACAAGGAGATGTACCAAGGTTAAACTCATCAATGATAAACTCAAGTTACTTGCGTAACCCTGACAGCTAGGGCACGTTCAGGATTCCGCTTTCGCTTGAATTTATCTAGTATCTAATATACATCCGGCATAAATAAATCTCTATCGGCTACACCCACAGAGCAGAGGCACGGTCTCAGATGTAGTCACAGAAAAATATTTATAAACCGTATTGACAAGACGGACCAAGAAACAAGTATTCCAAATACTAGTTACTTTAAAACCTTATTAAGCGGGGATATTCCATTAAGTGTCATACACCCTAAATCTAATCAAATTAGATTATAACAAGTATGTATAAAGTCAAGAAAACATGATTAAACATTGAATAAATAAAGCTAATCATTTTATGGAGGCCTAGAATCAGACTTGCTCTGATACCATTTTGTAGGGGTTTTAGGGGCTAAATCCGGTAACGCAGCGAAACGGTGGAAAATCAAATTTTCTGATTTCAAAAATTTTTCTCGGATTAATTAAATAAACATATTTATTTAATTATCCAATAATCAAATTATGAAATAAAATTCAAAAATCATATTCAAGTGAATTTACCGAATTGCCCTTACACTTGGTATTTAGTCCATTTTAGTCTGAAATTGATCTAATCAATTTTGAATGATTCTAAATCATTTCTAAGATGAACTTAGCATGTTCAAAACATCAAAACACCAAGGGCAACATAAATCCCCATTTTTCTTCATTTGGCCGAATGCACCACTTTGGTGCCAAAGTGTGCACTTTGTCATTTCATGCATCAAAACACATCAAGATGTAATCCAATGAACATGATAATTTATATGCATCATATAAACATCAAAATACATAACATATATGAAGATCCCCAAATTTGGAATTGGTCATGAACCCTAATTTTTCAATTTCTTCAAATTGGACAAATTAGACCAAATTGGTTAAATCCAATACTTCAATCATGTTTCTTCCATCCAATCAAAGTCTCAACACAATGAAACAACTCAAGATCAAATCTAAGTCATCTAAGAGTGGTTCAACAACTCTAGATTAGCAACAAGGTTTCCAAAACCATAAAAGAACACTTATTACTACAATAGCCATAAACTTCCTTCATCATACATGCTCTCACTTTCACCAAAACTTCCATCATCAAAAACACAAAGAATAAAAAGAAAGAAAACAACCTAAGAACATCATATGTTAAAGCCTAGATCCTAAGGAACATTTTCCTTTCTAATAGTAAGTTGGAGAGAAACTTACTAAAATCCAAGCTTTCTTTGGTTTCTTCTTTCTTCTCACAAGCTTTCTTTGTTTCCATTAATGGAATTTTCTTTTAAAGTGTATTAGGTTAAGAATGAAATGAAATCAAAAACAATATATACTTTGTATCAATGATGCCTTGGCCGAAATTCACCAAACCAAAATACAAGTTAATTAATTTCAATTTCATTTCACCTTACATTTGATCAACTTGGTTAAATATCTAAAAACAACTTTAAAGACATTTAATTAAGTAAACAAATGCAACTAAGAAAAATATAACTCTTATAATTTAAGTGTATGGCCGAATTTAGCAGGAAATAAAGGAAAAAGATATTTTCATTTTTCAAACAATTTTGAACAAATATCTTAAGAAGTCAAAATCAATTTGACAACCATTTCCTTTAAAGTATAAGTCAACAATTGCAACTTATAATCACTTCCTAACTTTATCATTTGGTGATATATTTATATTTTAATTATATTAATCATTTAACAATTAAATAATTAAATAATTAAATAATTAATTAAATACAAATATATCAAATATATGTATTATATTTACTTTAAATATCTCAAATACATATATTAATGATATATGTCAAATACCTTTATTTGAATATTTATTAATGTGTATTTAATAATATCATATATTAAATGCAAATACACATTAATTAGGAAATGACGGTTCGGCCCGTTCGTATGTATTTTTTATTTAATGATTAAACGATTTATAAATAATCATAATTATGTTAGACATTATGTCCCATAGCGTCACTGTTTGTAAATGATATTGTATTATTGTACAAAATTAACTATGATAATGAAATTGCCTTTTGCCGTTTTGTAATATTATTTACTTTGATATATAAATGGCGAAAGTCCATATGATTAATATCGGATTGAGATGATATGAGACAGTATCAATCCATAAAGGTTTAATCATTAAATATCCCTAGTCGTAGTATTATCGAGATCAGACATCGATAATGCGGAATAGACTAGTATTGCGCTTGTGCACGTTGTGAGGGCACAATGGCATAGTCTCATATATTTATAGTATTGGATACTTATGCAAGTGCGATGGGAGGTTGTGTTTTACCGATGGTACGGAAAACAGCTTCGCTCTGGATAGACCCCGCGGAATCCCATTGGTAGTATGTCTGCGTGTCTATGGGAGGCCGCATCAGGGTAGGTGTATATGGTCTAACCTGAGACTTACATCGCTAGTACTTGCGACAATCGGTAAACTTTGGTTTTGGTGGTTGGGGACCTTAACCGGTTCTGTGTACACCTCTTCTGGGTTTATCGAGAATCGTAGTGTACTGGATTGTGATGTCGAGATGGAAGTATCACTTCAGACATATGGAGGTGGTGATCACGCAGGACACAGAACTAGTACTCTATAAAAGGTTGCAACCGTCTGGGACAATATGACCAGGTCAGGATTGTCCGATTTAAAGAGACTAGTTGCTTGATGTCCGATATATGTTCGTACGGGGCAGACACATTTCCAGCCCCAGGCCTAACATGTGATCATCCGATACTGGTTCGATATACGCAATACTACGG
>SKCR01004262.1:0-13945 GCA_019454045.1 Zanthoxylum bungeanum | reverse complement strand
CAATCTTAAACATTTCGGTATTAAGCAGTGATTCATGCATTCACGGCCTTAATACATATAGGTTATTTTTGGAGTTTCCCGTGCAATCTTTAATCCATTTCTACTAATAATAACTGACTTATTATTAAATGAAATAGAAAAACCACATTCCATAAGTATTGTTACAGAAATCAAATTCCTCCGAAAACCCGGAATATATAGCACACCATTTAAACATAAATAACTATTATTAAAGTTTAATTTGGAATCTCCCACCTCTTTTGCTGAAACAACATCCTCTATCCCAACTCTCATGGTAAATCTACCTTCAGCAATGTCCCTCCATGAGTCAAGTAGCTGTAAAGAACAACAAACCTAGTTAGTGGTACCAGAATCAACAATCTATATGGTTTTATCATCTTCCACCAAAAGAGACTCAATGACAAGTAAATCGTATTTACCTATATTATTCTTTTCTTTAAGCTCTGCAAGGTATTTCAGACAATTCCTTTTCCAATGCCCTTGTCGTTCACATTGGAAACATTTTCCTTTGGCATTGGTTTCTTTGGAGCTTTTGTTGTTCTTCTTTTTCATTTGTTTTTCCTTTGCCTTCCAATTGCCTTTCTTCTTCTTCTTTGTAGATTTAGAAGATTCGGCAACATTTGCTTCGGCATTGGACCTACGAGGACCGTTCATAACAGACTCATAATTGGTGAGCTCATTCAGTAGTTTAGTCAACATAAAAGTCAACTTATTCATAGAACAGTTGCTTTTAAACTGTAGGAAACTCTTCGGAAGGGTTTCCATGATCATTGTCACCTTGCTTTGCACATTGATACGTACACCATGGGTTTCAGCCATATTAAGATGAGGCATCATCATCAACACATGGTCTCGGACTGATGTGCCTTCCTTCATTCTAGCGGTCAATACAGAGATAATTGCCTCATATTGTTGCTGGTCTAAAGGTTGCCCAAACATGTTCTGTAATGACTGTATAATCATTGATGTTATCGCCATAGGTTCATGATGTGCAGCAAGAACCTCAGACATGGATGCTATCAAATAGTTATGGGCTTTCTCATCAGCATTAATCCAATTATTATAGGCATTACGTGTAGCTCTGCCAGCATTTGGTGCTGGCTCATAAGGACATTCCTCCATTAGGACAAATTTAAGGTCTTCGCAGACCAAGATTGCATTCATGTCATTTTTCCATTTAACATAATTATCCCTAGTTAATTTTGCTTGTTGTTTGAGAATTGAGATTATTGTAGATGTCATGGCTGAAAAAATAATAAACGCACATTCAACATTCATTCATCGCATATTAAAATTGTCAAACATTTAGGCTGAATTAGAAACCTAACAGAATTATTATGCCACGATTATCTATCATCCTATAAATAAGTGCCGTCGTAGGGTAGGTCAAGTATTTGCATGATAGACTGAGACATTCTCAATTGATTAATATATTTGAAATAACTCTTATTCCTATATTAATCAACTACCGTTATTTTGATCAAGGAAGTTTTGATTAACAACTTAACCATTCCTTTGTGAGTGTGACCCATCATTTCGGAACCCTTGGACTTAACTAGTGAAGTGTCACCGTAGGGAATGTCAAATCATCAGATACATCTAGAGTCCATATCCTTTCAGAATCCAAATATGATATTGACCCAAAAAGGACACCATCTGTAGGGGAACGAAAGCAACGCCTCTCGAGGCGCTTATTGAATCTCACGTTTCTGGATAACAATGGAGATCGCGTGATATATTGTGGTATACCTCTCTCTCACTCACTATTTAAAAACTGTAAGGTTTCTATCTCACTAGTATCTTATGAATTTTAGATTATGCTCGGCTAAAGTCATAACCTTTTTAATACTAGTCGATAATTTAGTGATCTAACCAATTTTAACTCTTAAAATTTTATTCAATAATCCCGATTAGTCTCTACTAACCAATTAACTTAATTAAACTAATTTAATCAAGTTGTTATAATGATCTAATCAATTTAACTCTTAAATTACTAGTCCACTTATAGGTTTTAAAATTTAGAATTCAACGAACGAACCAAATGTCATTAAATCATTTAATCGATAAAAGCACATATTTATTCCAAAGGGACGTGGTATTGTATCCCGAGTGCAGACCATATTATTTTCCGTTCGGAACCAGCTATGGAATTTACGTCTGGGTTTCCATCTGATATACCAAGGAAAATAATGTACTCATAAGGTTCATTTGTTTCTAAAACTTGAATTCGCAAGTGACGCGCGCGAGGCAGTAACATGCATATTGATTTACTGGTCGCGTCGCGACGCGCAAAGGGGTTGCGTCGCTAATTACGTTGACTGGGCTCTTATTTTTCTATACTAATCTAATTAGTACAATAAATCCAAGGCATCAGTTGGTCTTCAAATCATGTTCCATGGTGTGTAGTTGAGTTCTTTGCGGAATTTCTTCATAAAAAGTCCTTCGCGGCATCGGCTCCTCCAAGTTACAAATAGGGTTATATAATGAACTTATTACAAAGGAAATGAACTTAAAACACCTGAAAGAAAATGAACTTATGGTCTTACATTTCCAATGATAAAAACAAGAGCCGGAAAAATTAACGATCAATGCAACACATTCATCACATAATCAAAAGTAAACATTCATCATATGAACATTAAAATCATTCATCTAATGAATCTAATTGTGCTTACTCATCACAACATGTTATTTAATAATCTATATCTCATATAAATTATTAAAGATAAAATGAGAAGAGTTAAGAAAACTTTTCAACCTTAAGCTCTCGATGCTAATTGTAGGAAATGACTTTCCTTAGCGCGGCAGAAGTTGCTTGTGGTGGCACCGGGTCCGGTATAGATCTTTAAAATTTTATTTGCCTTCTCCTTCTGTTGTAGTAGCCAAGATCAATCCTCTGGTGTCCAACGCTTGGATCAACCACTCGATCTTCCAAACTATGACTCGAAACCAACAAACCGAAGTGTGGGCTTCACTCAGAAAGATTAAACTCTAAACAATTTAGAGAATCAAGATGTCACAATTGGTGTTTGGCTTTAGGAATTTCAAACACTCTCACAACACTTGTGAATGTTTGAACTCTCTATATTTTCTCTCAAATATTTCTCACAATAATTGTGTGGATGTTTGCAAAATGTTAACATTAGGAAGTGAGAGAAATGGTAGATATTATAATCTCTTACTCAAGCCAACTAACCTTGTCATTATGCATCTAATGCTTTCTTGCAATGTCCAACACAAAAATGTGAATGTCATACCAAAGCATAAGAAATGATAAGGTAAAGACAATGACATTATCATTAAGCATCTAATGCTTTCTTTCAATGGCAAACACATAAATGTGGAGGCCATACCATAGCATAAAATGCATTAGCTAATGACAAATATATTAGGTGTATCTATGCCACCTAATAGACATAATTACTTGGATGAGATGGTAAGCCATATGACTTTGTCTCCAATGGTAAATAAAAATCAATATCTTAATAACTATTTATTTACCTTCAATTATGTTGTAGTAATTATCTCACAATTTTTTTCCAACTTGATTATCTCATAATCAAATAATTCTAGAAAACATTAAGTTAAACTAATTTAATATTGTTTTCATTTTTGACAATAAATATTATTAATCTCATTAATAATATATAAATATAAAGTGAGCATATAATTAGAAAATCTAATTATATTAGGTTTGCTACGGTTAATCGAGCTAGCACAGGGACCAAATAGACCTATGGCTCCGAGCTCCAATAATTTTGAAATATTAATTAAACTCTTTAATCAAATATTACGAATTAATAACTCTGCGTTATTCCACTAAAAATTCGAAGTTGAACTCCTGTTACCGTAGATGGATAAAATAAAACCAAACAACTTCGGTGTCCATCGATATAGTCATTACATATGGATATAGCCCTTCACGAATACCGAATAAATAGAGCCAGGTCATAAGTCCGTTAAACCCCTCTAAATATTTTGTCTCTTAAGCACCATTGATTCTATAATGAACAATTAATTCATAACAATTATGAATATAAAACTTTCTATTCGTAATAGAAAAGTTGAGCGCTCAAATTATTCAAGTCCAGAATCAACACTTAAAAAAGTTATTCTCCTGCTTCTCGTAAGAAGGAGTGAATTCCATATCTATGCAAAACCTTCCGAGCTACACACCAAACCATATCCCCAAAATACGTAGTTATTGGTCGGAAATGCAACACCAACCTCACCATAATAAATCAAAGGACATAACCGGTCATGCAGGAGTACCTAGTACACTCAGGGTTAAGATCGAATCCATATATGACCATATATTAGATAAAATGAATTTCTTCGGTTAACGGATATTAAAAAAATTCGTATTTATCTGAGTCCAGTCCTATATGATCTCATCATACAAGGTGCCTCCATTCCCATGTCACTACATGAATGATCCCAGATCAAGGTCGTCATACAAGTATAGAATAGACCGCAACTATAGATAAACCACAAACAAAGTACCCTTTTTGTTTGCTCTCTATTGAATATTTAGAAACTAACTTCAGACTTAAATCCTCTTGTGCATCAAACATGAAGGTACAAGAGTAATCAAGGTAAACAAGACAATTAGACAATATGTCATATAAATCAAACAACTTTGATAAAATGAATAATGCATTTATTATTATTATTACAATAATCAATTCCATTTTACAATACATGAAGCTTTAGGACATAAATCGCAACATTATCATGTTTTTACTTCAATTGATGTTGCACAAGTAAATAACAATCATATCTTTGACATTCATTGATTGGGCTAATAATATAAGCTTAAACAATCTTCAATTTTTAAGTTAGCTTTTGAATATGAGATAGGTTCACGAGCTTCTAAACACATTGCTAATGATTGATTAATATACTAGTTTATTAGCCATTGGTTCTCTAACTTAATATATGTGTTTTAGCTAGCAAAACCTAATAACAAGAATGTGATGGGATGCTCATCCAAAGTGGATGATATCCACTTTGTTGTTGGGTCAGCTAATACAATTAGTATTAAAGATAACTCATTACTCGATGTGTGGATGGATATATTTATAATATGATTGCGTACAATTATGTTTACATTCCTTCACGAAGATGTTATTGGTGTTGGTGGTTAGAGTGCCATTCCGAATAAATGTATTGTATATGTACAGGCCAAATTTGGGCAAATGGAAATTTTGACTTTTCACTTCAGGCCATATATCAGATATAGCCCAATCCCCCCAAACAGTACCCATACCAGACTTGTGCCAAAGACCCAATTATATTCTCAGGCCCAAACACAAAGAGAGGCTTACAAAACAACCTATTGAGTTACCAGCTACCCAACCGAAAAAACGTCTTCTTCACGATTTACGTGATTAGTCATTTTAACACCAAAGGGTTAAGCCTTTAATGTATTATTGAGACCTACTTCCTTATTACCTATAAAAGATATATAATTCAGAGTTTGAGGGAGGTTTTTTGGCTCTCATACTGGAGCTCTCAAAATAGATCACCCTCTAAACACCGACTCACTGTCCTCACGGCAGTCTACAGAGGTCAATGTAACCCTGAACCTTGCACTTCAATTATTTTCCACTCGTTTTCACCACTGACTTGAGCTTCAGAGTGCCTACGACACCCACCACACCGGTGGGTAGTAACTCCCCGCTCACTCTACCTTTGTTTTACAGGATTGCTAGTGCTACATCATGCAAATTCTTGATTGTGGATCTCAGGCAAAATCCAGAGTCCATAATTTGGCGCCCACCGAGAGGCCTTAGTGATTTATACAAATATAGCTACTCATGGCTTCAAGCAGCGAGCAGACACCAGACTCTGTGGCTGCTCAATTGGCCATTCTCGGAGAACAGTTACGAGTTTTAGGGGAGGAAAACTCAGCCAAGCGAAGCTCCAATAAAAACCTCCAGAAGCAGTTGGAACAAATCTCTTCAACCTCCCAACAACATGATAATCCAGACCATCCCAGTAATCCTACAATCCCAGCCAATCTCTTTGGGGCTTTCAATAACTTGGTAAGCGACAATCTGCCATCACACAACCATCCACCAAATCAAGAAAGAAGACAACATATCTCCCCAATAGAACAAGCTTGACCAGTTACCTTCACCACGCGCAAGGAAATACATGAGTTCAAAGATGCAATTCTTTCCAGCCTACCTAGTGTCAGACTACCAGCGAGAAAAAGATGAGCCGGTACGATCTTAGATACTTCCTTTTTGGGATCTATTACTTCCAAAAATAAGATGATGTCGACCGGTCTGGGTACTCTTCAATGGGAAGCTAGAATGTATAGAAGATTCAGAGAAAGATTAGCAGACCCAGCCCTCACTTGGTTCATCAATCTACTTTACAAGACTATTGGGTCGTATCAGGAACTAGCTGATAAGTTCGTTGAGCGCTTTGCCAGCTTTTGTAAACATTAGAAACCAAAGTCAACCTCAACGTAATTCAGCAGTGGAAAGGAGAATCTCTACGAGGCTACGTCATATGTTTTAACAAAAAGAAAATATCCATCATGGATCTCCACCAGCCGACTACCATTGAAGCTTTTAGGAATGGGTTACTAGCAGATAGCAGACTTTATAAGAAGCTAACAAAATTCTGATGCTACACTATGGATTAGGTCATGGCCCAAGCCAAAATCGAGGTTAGATAGGAAGATAACAAAAAGAGCAAGAAATGGGACGTTCCTAGTAACCGCAATGAAGAGAAAATTTCAAACCCTTCCAAACGATGAATGAGTTCAGATGCAAGGACCCATCAACCAACAGACAATCAGGCATCGCAAGTTGGGAATCATCACCATAAAAATAGGGACTATAAACGCATGCCTTTAATATTTATGATATTGCACTTGTCTTCAGTGAATTTATCTCATTCAACGTAAAGACCAAATGATGTTTAGAAATGCAAATTTTTTATATATTAAATAAAAAGATTATTAATATTAAGAAAATTATGTTTTTACATATGGACCATCACCTGGCCTAATTGACATATTTCTCCCAGTCGACATACCCCTGTAAACCTCCAGCATGCCCTATCAACCAAGAAGCATTCTCTAAGATTGTCATCTTCTCCAGACAAAAGGGAGGAATTGTTACTACTCAAGATTACATGGATGAATTATCATTTACTCTATACGATATGGATGAATTGTCATCTACTCCAGACTACATGGAAGGGTTATCATATCTTCCAGACGATATGAGAGGATAGTCATATTCTCCATTTGACATGCATGGATTTCCATCAACTTCAGACTACTTGGGAAGTCCTCCATCAGGTCCAGTTGACCGAAGTCTCATGACCTTCATTGGGTTGGGTAAAGTGAAGAACCCCGAGGAACTCCAACATATTCAGTCGATCGAAGCCTCCTGACCTTCATTGGGTCGGGTCAAGTTAAGAATCCCGATGACCTCCATCAGGTCCAGTCAACTGAAGTCTCATGACCTTCATTAGGTAGGGTAAAATAAAGAACCCATCGAGGACCTCCATTAGGTCCAATCGACCGAACCCTCAGACCATCATCGGATCGGGTTAATTTAAGAATCCCGATGACCTCCATCAGGTCTAATCGACCGAAGTGTTTGTTGGTTTCTATTAAGGTCCCAAGATCAATAATAAGCATGAAATATGTGTGAATAACAATCGAGAAGTTAAAGAATACTCACATTGATCGGTTGGGCGACACAGACGCAACAAAATATGATTTTGGCCACTGGTACATGCGGCAGTGAGCTGCTCACTGGATCCACCATTTGCGCCCATTTGGATCATCTTCGTCAAGCTCCGAGCTTCATCGAACGATTCCCGGATCATGGGTAGACTTCCATATCACCTTCGCATGTGTCATAGTGTGCTAGCACTCAAGAAATTTGCCACAAATTTCCAACTCTTGCTTCCCACTGCTCACGGTTTCAAGAAACCAGAAAACAGAAAGTTTTAGCCCCTTTGGGCGTGAAGAGAAAGAGATGAGAGAAAGAGAAAAATTGTGTGATGTGTTCCAAATTTGTGTATCTTATACACAAATGTAAATTTCAAATTCATTTCATGTGAATTTGGCTTTCAAAAAGTCAAGCATTTAATGCTCCATCCACTCACATCACTTAATCCATCAAGTTGTCAAGTCACATCACTCAAAGTGACTAATGATTTGACGCTTGATGCGACTAGCGATTTGACGCTTTATTTGACTTACGTGCCGCACTTGAATTCAAAATGCGAATGCGCTCGTAAATAATCCCTGGCCCGGGTTCGCTAATTCCAAATTAACGAATTTTCTGTTGCGTCGTAATTAAATGATTACGCCTAGCGAAATCACTATTCACGTCGCTAACGAATTAATTCTAAATTAATTCATTCGCCCGAATTGAAATCTAATTTAATTCCACGTCAAAATACAATTTCATTTATTATATCAAATATATTAATTAATCGATTAATTCCAAATTAATCGTTATCTCTCTTTAATTTATATTTTATCCTAGATAAAATATCTCCGCAATTAATCCCAGATTAATTTTCTCTCTCTTCTAATTAATCCCAGATTAATTTAGAGTGTGAGTCATACGTCATCGTTGAATCTTTGGGAAGCGACCAATGAGATCCCCGGATATATTGGTAGTAAATTCGGTCGTCGGACTATCCAAACACGTAAGTACCTCGTACTACATTTATACCGATTTACAAGACAAGGTTGGCCTCTAGCAAAGCGCCATGCCTACCCAATTCTCCGGAAATATCTTTACAAGAATAAAGGATCTATATCAAGCGTAGTATACGTAGTATTGCGTATTTCTGTCCAGTATCGGATGATCACGTGCTAGGCCTGGGGCTGGAATTGTGTCTGCCCCGTCCGAAGCACATGTCGGATGTCTGGTGACTAGTCTCTACAATCGGATAAACATGACCTTGTCATTTTATCCCGATAGCTGCAGCATTTAAGAGAACCAGTCTCGTATCCTACATGACCATCATCTCCACTATGACTGGAGTGATACTTCCGTCTTGACTTCACACCCAACACACTACTGTTGAGTTCTAATATATGTCCCAAGATCAACAAATCAAGCAAGAAAACGCATTAATACACAACATAGGAGGTGCGGAATATACTCACAATGGTCGGTTTTGATGCGAAGAAGAACACAAGCCATTTTCGTCCTCCATTGAGTTCGGCAGCAGCTCTCATTGACATTGGGCTGCTCGGTTTTGGGCGTTTTGAACTCCACCATTTTCGGCCATGGATGTCACCATTGAAGCTCCAAGCTTCAAGCTTTTCCATGCTCACAAATTCGTTTCCCTATCACCATAACATAACCCATATGTGTGCTAGCACTACCCTTCTTCATTTGCTTCCCAAAATTTCGGTCAAAACCAGAAACGTTTTTTCAAGAAATCGGCTTGAAGCCGTGAGAAGAGGAAGAAGAAAAGAGAGGGAGATGAGAGATCGTGAATGAGGAGAGAGAGAGGACCGAATCTGGTAAAGGAGGGAAAAGAAAAAAATGTAATATATATTATTCATTTATTTTCCAAAAATAAATAAAACATATATACCAAACCTTTTCATATTCCAAAAAGTCAAAAAACAAAAAGCAAATAATGCTTTTCACCTTTTACCCATCACTTCTACTTTTACATCAAGTCACTTTATTAAAGTGACAACTTGTCATGTCACATCACTCAAAGTGACAAGTGATTTGACAATTGATACGACCAGTGATTTGATGCTTGATGTGACTTGCGTGCCGCGCTCGAATTCAAAATGCGAATGCGCTCGCAATCAATCTCGGGCTCGGGTTCGCTAATTCCAATTAACGAGTTTTCCGTCGCGTCGTAATTAAATGATTACGCCTAGCGAATTCACTATTCACGTCGCTAACGAATTAATTCTAAATTAATTCGTTCGCCCGAATTAAAATCTAATTTTAATTCCGCGTCGAAATCCAATTTCTTATAATATATCGAATATATTATTTTATCGATTAATTCCAAATTAATCGTTCTCTCTCTTTAATTAATATTTTATCCCAGATAAAATATCTCCGCAATTAATCCCAGATTATTTTTCTCTCTCTCTTCTAATTAATCCCAGATTAATTAAAGTGCGAGTTATACATCATCGGTGAATCTTCAGGAAGCGAGCCATGAGATCTCCGGATATGTTGGCAGTAAATACGGTCGTCGGATAATCCGAACACGTAAGTACCTCGTACTACGTTTATACCGATTTACAAGACAAGGTTGGCTTCTAGCAAAGCGCCATGCCTACCCAATTCTCCAGAAATATTCTTACAGGAATATATAGATCTGTATCAAGCGTAGTATACCGTAGTATTGTGTATATCGGCCCAGTATGGGATAGTCACGTGCTAGGGCTGGGGCTGGATAAGTGTCTGCCCCGTCCGAAGCACATGTCGGATGTCTGGTAACTAGTCTATATAATCGGATATACATGACCTTGTCATAATATCTCGATGGCCGGCCAGCACTTAAGAGCACTAATACCGTATCCTGCGTGACATCATCTCCACTATAACTGAAGTGATACTTCCGTCTCGACATCACACCCAATACACTACGACTCTCTGATAAACCCAGAAGCGGTGTACGCAGAACCAGTTAAAGCCCTGTACCACCAAGACCAAAGTCTACCGATTATCGCAAGTATTAGCGATGCAAGTCTCAGGTTAAGACTATACACACCTACCTTGATTTCGGCCTCCCATAGACACATAGTCATAATACCAATGGGATTCCGAGGGGTCTATCCAGAGCGAAGCTGTTTCCCGTACCATCGGTGAAACACAACCTCCTATCGCACTTGCATAAGTATCCAATACTTAATATATGAGAACTATGCCGTTGTGCCCTCACAACGCGCAAAAGTGCAATACTAGCCTATTCCGCATTATCGATGTCCTGTCTCGATAATACTCCGGCTAGGGATATTTAATGATTAATCCTTCATGGACTGATACTGTCTCATATCATCTCAATCCAGGAACTAATCATATGGACCTCTCTTCATTTATACATATATGGTGATCTAATCACAAATGAAGAGAGTGCAATTTCCTTGTCACATAGTTAATTTGTACAACAACACCGTGATCTGTACAAATAGTGACGCTATGGGTCATATTATCCAACAATCTCCCACTTGGCACATAGCCAGTCACTCGAGTGTCTAACACCCGAACTATGTACGGTTCGCTCAAATTGCTGAGGAAAGGTTTTCGTCAGCGGATTTGCGTAATTATCTTCTGACGCGATTTATACGATCATCACATCGCCACGATGTATGATCCGAACGAATCAGATGAATATAGAAGTATATATCTGGATCGTCGATGAGACCATTAATTCTTTAGCCTATGCTGACGCCTAGCTCAGCTGCTAACATAACTATATCTAATCTAATTAGATTTATTATCGATCCAAATGGCTTCTATTGCTGCCTCAGCTGCAGCAATAATCCGCATTTGTTGTTAATTCAGCAACAGTTATCTTGCTCGGAATATTTCCAGCTTACTCTCCCGTTATTCAAACTTTATAGTACCGCAGTATTTACCGGTTTGGAAACTTGCAGCAGTGATCCTAGTCACTTCAAGTTCTCCATCTCCATAGTTTAAGACAACATCTTTAGTTCTCTAAGATACTAATAGATGTCCTTAACTTCAATCCAATGACTATCAAATGGATTGTCCCGATTATGACTCCATATGCTCAAAGCGTATGAGACACCAATACAAGTACATTTTAAATGTACAATTTCCAGAGAGTGTTAACAACTCCAAATCTATCCCTGTAGATCTTTATTCCTTGAATAAAGGTTGTTACTCCCCAGATTCCACGGAGAATTTCTTATGAAAGCCAAGCTTTCACCGATTGTTTTATGGGAATTTCATTATCAGTGCTCTCTCACTAACCTCCTTATATACACAAGAATTATTTCGTTTTGAGTCAAATCATAAACCATTATGATTATTTCAAAACGTCAGTTCCAAGAACCTTATGCTTGTTTCAATCCAAACATGGATCGAATAACCCGAAAACCTCGTTTGTTGGTTATACAAAATCGTCAGGATGTTGTAAGCATCCTCCAAAAGGTTTCCTTTTCAGAAAAGCGATTTTGATCTGCAACTGACACATTTCATAAATGAAATATGCAGTTATCAACAAGCATCTTCAAAATGGATTTACCATGGCAACAGGTAAAAGGTTGAACCGTTATTAACACAATGTTGATAACGATACCTTTCCGTCAAAAGCCCAGCTTTGTACGTTGGTATGTTGCCTTCATGTATGTCTTCCTTGAAGACGTTTAATGTACCAATAGGCACAATGCCTTGTGGTACAACAACTAGTATCCAAAATAGTTGTTATACATGGAATCCATTTCGGATTCATGGCACTTTGCCATAATAGGGAGTCGATACCTCGTATCACTTCCTCAAAACGTAGTCGGCGGATATACCTTCATAAGATTGACATCTTTATGAGGTTAGATCAGAAACCCATACCCTAGGTCGTTTTCTGACTCTATCCGATCTACGAGTTTCTTGTGTATCTGAAGATTAATGGTATAGATTCATCATAGATGAACTATTTGTGTTCCATTAAGGACTTCGTGCCTTGAACAGTATTACTTCGATTTTCATCGAGTATCACTATCCTCCCACTGACCACTGCATATCGGTATTCCTCTCAGGAAAAAACCGCATGGTGAGCAACAATCACATTGTTCTCATGTGAGATTATAAGTACTATACTTATGGTTTCCCTTAGGATAACTTATATTGGCACTTATCCAATTTGGGTCCTTAGTTTGGTATCATCCAAACGTTATGCCTGGCATACCCAAATTATCAGGAATGAGAACCTCGTTTCTTCCCTGTTCATATCCTATATGACATCTGTCAAACAGATTTATATGGAACCTTATTCTAAATAAGTTATTGCATGTTAAAACTTATCCGTTGAAGGAAATGGTAGCTCAGAGCGACTCATGATTAGCCTTATCATGTCTAGCATGATTCGGTTAATCCGTTCGGACACACCGTCACTTTGACGTGTTCCGATAGGAGTCCCCATTTGAAAGAATACTATACTCTTTCAAGTATATAAGAAACTTATTGCTTAAGTATTTTCCATTACGGTCTTACCGTGACGGTATAATACTCTAGCCGATCTGTTTGTCTATTTCGTGTCGAAACTCTAAAAGTTTCCGATTTGTGTTCTTCAAAAGAAACACATAACCATAACGTGATGCCACATCCGTTTAAGGTCACGAAATATTCATGTTCACATCTAGCCTAGCTAGATATGGGCCCACTTACTTCACCATGAATAGGGCTAACAGGTCCGTGGCCATTATACTATTACCAAGTAAATAGTATTTTAGGTACTTTACCTAATAAACTAGATTCGTAGACTTTATTGAATGGAATCAAATCAGTCCTAGTACCCGCTCTTCAAAAGTGCGGATATACGATTCTTGTTTAGTAGTGTCCCTGACAACTATGCCACAATTAAGTTTCTTAACTGATCAAATTAATTTGAGCTATTTATTTGTCATGTTATATATTTGAGATATTATTTATATTCAAAATATAAATCCTGTTATTCACATCTAATGTGTTTATCTCAATATCATCTTTATATAATGAAACACTTTAGTGTTCTAGAATATAAAGGTACACCCGCGCAGCGTTATACGGGATATAGAGATAATGTTTCTAGTCAAACTAGTTACATTATAACAGTTCCTAATTTAAGTATATACCCAAAGTGTAGTTCCTAAACTTAGTATCTATGGTCGAAACAGCGACTTTCGTCCCGTTTCCGATTCGCAGAGAAATCTCGGCTTGAAGTCAGTATCAGC
>SKCR01004261.1:0-13849 GCA_019454045.1 Zanthoxylum bungeanum | reverse complement strand
TTCGACAAGATCAGAGAGTACTTGGTAAAGCCTCATGTATTGAAACCTCCGAGGCCGGGCAGACCTTTGATATTGTATTTGGCTATAGAATCAGAAGCACTGAGGGCAATGATGGTACAGGCAGATGAGACAGGGGTACAACATGCAGTTTATTATCTGAGTAAGAAGATGCTCCCGTATGAGGCTCGGTATCAAGAAGTTGAGAAGATCTGTCTTGCAGTGGTATGGGCTTCCAGAAAATTGCGGCATTACTTCCAGTCATACAAGATCCAAGTAGTGGCAAAGGAGAATCCTCTAAAGTGTCTTCATTCGGTGCCTTCACTATGGGGAAAGTTGGGCATATGGTTGGTATTGCTGACAGAGTTTGACATTGAGTATCTCACCTCCAAAGTGATCAAAGGGCGAGCAGTAGCGGAGTTTCTGGCAATACAACCTGTTGAGGGGGATCAGTATAAGTTTGAATTTCCAGATGAAGAGATCCAAGCAATAACAGTTCAGAGATCGAAGATGTATTTCGACGGGGCAGTGAATTACAAGGGAGCTGGAATTGGAATCGTGATAGTAAACCCCGAAGGGGAGACTTTGCCTTTAGCCAAGAGGTTGACATTCAGAGTGACTATAACATGGCCGAGTATGAAGCATGTGCTTTTGTTTGACAGCATTGATAGCCTTGAAGGCCGGGAGTGTGGAAGTCTACGGAGATTCTATGTTGGTAGTCCAGCAGATGCGGGAGAATGGGAATTGAAAGAAGAACGGTTGAAACCTTACCTTTTTCACCTCAGAAAGTTGGCACAGGTTATCCCCGAGTGTAATTTCAGCACTTCCGAGAGAAGAGAATCAGATGGCAGATGCATTGGCTACACATTGCAGCAACTTGGGAAAATCCAGAAAAGTTAGTGATGAGACCGTTGATACTGACAACAGCGAGCAGACTTGTTTATGAGATAGAAAAAATTCTGGGAGTTGAGGTCGACGATGGAAAAACTTGGTATTATGACATCCAGATGTATCTGGAATATGGTGAACTCCCGGAAGGGGCAGGCAGAAAAGACAGAATAGCCATTCAGAAGTTGGCTTCCCAGTATTTGATCTTAAAATGGGAACTGTACAAAAGGCAAGCAAACGGCATTCAGTTGAAATGTTTGAGAAAAGAGAAGCTCAGAAAGTGATGGAAGAGGTACATGCCAGGGTATGTGGTCCGCACATGAATGGGTTGAACTTGTCCCGCAAGATAGTGAGACAGGGGTTTTATTGGTCGACTATGGAGACAGACTGCGCAAGGATGGTAAAGCACTGTCACGACTATCAGATACATGGCAATCTGAGTCATCTGCCACATACAGAGTTGCACACGGGCTGTCAGAGCCATGGCCGTTCTCAGCATGGGGGATTGACATGATCGGGGAAATCGACCGAATGCATCTGATGGGCATCGTTTCATAGTAGTAGCAGTGGATTACTTCTCAAAATGGGTAGAAGCTGAGTCGTTCCGGAACGTTACAGCAAAACATGGCCAAGTTCATAGCACGGAACCCTCATTATCGGTATGGTATGCCGCACCACGTGATCACAGACAATGGGGTACAGTTTCAAGGAGAGACAAAGGCAATGCTGCAAAGGTACGGGATAGGCCATCATAAGTCATCACCTTACAGGCCACAAGCGAATGGGGCAGTTGAGGCAGCCAACAAGACTGTAAAGACAATTCTGGCTAAGATGACAGAGAACTGCAGGGATTGGGCTGAGAGACTACCGTATGCCTTGTGGGGGTACAGAACGTCAGTCAGAATAGCAACGGGTGCAACACCTTACTCTTTAGTGTACGGGATGGAGGCGGTACTGCCGGTGGAAATGGAAATACAGTCTATGAGGGTATTAGCAGAGACAGAGTTACCTGAATCAGAATGGGCCGCCACCGAGATTTGATCAGTTCGCACTTTTTGACGAGAAAAGGATAAAAGCCTTATATCACATGCAGTTGTATCAGAAGAGACTAGCCCGGGCCTTCAACAAGAAAGTACGTCCCACAAAGATCAGAAAGGGTGATTTGGTACTTAAGCAGTCAAGGCCGTCGACGACAGATCCGAGAGCGAAATTCAGGCCAAATTGGGAAGGACCTTACATCGTTCAGAAAGTCATTGGAAATGGAGCAGTGAAGTTGTCAGACCTCGAGGGAAATGAATTCACATAACCAATCAATGTTGACAGGTTGAAGCTGTACTTTGCCTAAGAAGACTTGGTCGCCAGTGGAAGACCTAACCCAACAGAATAAGAAAACTCCTGCATACATGCATACAAGTAACCTATATGGCATATTTTTGTGCTTGTTCTGTTTTGTGTAAACATGTGTTGAAGACGGAAAAGAGCGAGCAATAAGCCTCACATCATATCAGCTTGAGGGCGAAGCCCATATCGGCTGAGGAACGAGGCTCCACATCACATTATATCAGCTTGGGGGCGAAGCCCCTATCGGCTGAGGAGCGAGGCTCCACATCACATGATATCAGCTTGGGGGCGAAGCCCATATCGGCTGAGGAGCGAGGCTCCACATCACATCATATCAGCTTGGGGGCGAAGCCCATATCGGCTGAAGAGCGAGGCTCCACATCACATGATATCAGCTTGGGGGCGAAGCCCATATCGGCTGAGGAGCGAGGCTCCACATCACATTATATCAGCTTGGGGGCGAAGCCTATATCGGCTGAGGAGCGAGGCTCTACATCACATCATATCAGCTTGGGGGCGAAGCCCATATCGGCTGAGGAGCGAGGCTCCACATCACATGATATCAGCTTGGGGGTGAAGCCCATATCGGCTGAGAGCGAGGCTCCACATCACATCATATCAGCTTGGGGGTGAAGCCCATATCGGCTGAGGAGCGAGGCTCCACATTACATGATATCAGCTTGGGGGCGAATCCCATATCGATTGAGGAGCGAGGCTCCACATCATCATTTTGCAGGCGAGGCCCACATCATCAGCAGTATCGAGATGCGTCTCAGGATCGAGGTCCACTGCAGTATCAGCTCAGCTCAAGACAGCTAGCTAGCCAGGTAGGTGAAAAATGCATTGGCATAGACTTTGATAGGACTGTCACTGTCACACACTGCACAAGCCCCATCAAAGTGGGGGCGACTGTAGGCATTGTATTTTTGCATGTGAAACCCGATGATGAGTCTCATTTGGAGGCACTACCTTTTGAGTCATGGAAGCGCGGGAAACTGATATCGGAAGGGGAAATTCAGAATAAACAAGCTCACTGTCTTCGTTAGTGTGTGTTCGTTACTGCGTTCGAACGTCAAACAGATTGCGGGCGTTCGTGTCGCATTCGAGGAGCGTTCGAACGGTGTCGGTAATTCTGGTTTTGCTGCTAGCCTCACACCCCAGCCCATTTAGCTCCCCAAAGCCCATAAAACACATCCCAAATTAAATAAATAAATATTAATTTAAATATTAAACATTAAATAAAATATTTAAACCATTTACCAATTAAATAAAACATTTACCAAACTTAAACTAAAATTAAAAAGAAGATATGCCTAATTAAAATCAATCTTAACCAATTTAAGCTAATCAAATATAATCATCCTAATCTAATAAGATAATTACCAATCTAAAATATTTGTATTCCTAAACCAACACAATTAAATATTACAACTTCCTAATTTCAAATATTTTGTCCCCCCTCAATCTTGTGTATACTTTTCTTGGAAATCCTAATTGAATACCAAAATCCTTTCCTTGTGAGACAAGAAGAAAACCCTAGACATCTTCTATATAAACAACCCCTAACCAAAGCCATCCTCTCCTTGACACATAGAATTCACGCCCAACACTCTCTCTAATACACGCCCAAGACACTTCACATATACACAAAAAAGAGAACAAAGAGCCTTAACCACCTCCTCCATAGCCGAGACAACAAGAGCCTCAATCCTCCACCATAACCGAGACCACCACAAGCAATAACCCTCCTTAGCCAAATCAAAACACTCCCCTCCTACACCTAGAACACATCCCCCCATACAGCCTTACAACCACTAAAACACCCCCTAACAAACACTCAAAAACAGCCCCTGAATCACCTTAAAACAGCAGCCCAAATCCTCTAAAACAGTCCCTAAGAAACCTTAAAAACAGTAACATAAAAACTGCATAGATAATTTTAAAAATAATCACACACAACTGCACTAAGAATCCACGCAAACTTGGAACAGTTCATTGAAAACGTTAAAACAGGTGGCCCGAGCAGTGAGCAGCAAGACAGAGGCTGAACAAGAGCAGAACGGAGTTCGAACCGCAAGCAAAACAGCAAAGCAGTGAGCTAGGACGCTGAACCAGTGAACCAGAAAAGTTGCGGAGCTTTACCCCTTCCGATCTTCGTGAAACGTGAGTCCGAGAGACGGCTTAAAGGTTAGACTTGAGGGTACTTTTCAAACCCATCTCTACGTGATTTTTGTTATTTATTTTGATTATATTTTACTTATTCGTTGAATCCTGTTTATGTATGATGTGTGTTGTGGGTATGGGATGAATGAGAAATGTGTTAACTCTCGCGTATATCGGATGGAAACCCGGACATAAATTTCATAGCCGATTCCGAATGGACGGTAATATGATCTGTACTCGGGACACAACTCCACGTACCGCTTGAGTAAACGGCACTATCTTTTGTTGGACAAAATGACCCATAGCGTCACTATTTGCACAGATCATTGTGTTGTTGTTGCAAATTAACTATGTGACAAGGAAATTGCACTCTTCATCATTTGTGATTAGATCACCATAGATATATAAATGAAGAGAGGTCCTATGATTAGTTCCTGGACTGAGAATGATATGAGACAGTATCAGTCCCCGAAGGTTTAATCATTAAATATCCCTAGCCGGAGTATTATCGAGACTGGACATCGATAATACGGAATAGGCTAGTATTGCACTTGTGTGCGTTGTGAGGGCACAACGGCATAGTTGTCATATATATAAGTATCAGATACTTATGCAAGTGCGATAGGAGGTCGTGTTTCACCGATGGTACGGGAAACAGCTTCGCTCTGGATAGACCCCTCGAAATCCCATTGGTATTATGACTATGTGTCTATGGGAGGCCGAAATCAAGGTAGGTGTGTATACTCTTAACCTGAGACTTACATCGCTAATACTTGCGATAATCGGTAGACTTTGGTCTTGGTGGTAGAGGGCTTTTAACCGGTTCTGTGTACACCACTTCTGGGTTTATCAGAGAGTCGTAGTGTATTGGGTGTGATGTCAAGACGGAAGTATCACTCCAGTTATAGTGGAGATGATGTCACGTAGGATACGGTATTAGTGCTCTTAAGTGCTGGCCGGCCATCGGGATATTATGACAAGGTCATGTATATCCGATTATAGAGACTAGTACCAGACATCCGACATGTGCTTCGGTCGGGGCAGACACTTATCCAGCCCCAGCCCTAGCACGTGACTATCCGATACTGGGCTGATATACGCAATACTACGGTATACTACGCTTGATACAGATCTATATATTCCTGTAAGAATATTTCTGGAGAATTGGGTAGGCATGGCGCTTTGCTAGAAGCCAATTGTCTTGTAAATCGGTATAAACGTAGTACGAGGTACTTACGTGTTCGGATAGTCCGACGACCGTATTACTGCCAACATATCCGGAGATCTCATGGGTCGCTTCCCGAAGATTCACCGATGACGTATAACTCGCACTTAATTAATCTGGGATTAATTAGAAGAGAGAGAAAATTAATCTGGGATTAATCACGGAGATATTTTATCTGGGATAAAATATTAATTAAGAGAGAGAACGATTAATTGGAATTAATCGATATAAAATAATATATTTGATATATTATAAGAAATTGGATTTCGACGCGAAATTAAAATGGATTTTAATTCGGGCGAACGAATTAATTTAGAATTAATTCGTTAGCGATGTGAATAGTGATTTCGCTAGGCGTAATCATTTAATTACGACGCGACAGAAAATTCGTTAATTTGGAATTAGCGAACCCGAGCCCGAGAGTGATTGCGAGCGCATTCGCATTTCGAATTCGAGCGCGGCACGCAAGTCACATCAAGCGTCAAATCGCTAGTCGCATCAATTGTCAAATCACTTGTCACTTTGAGTGATGTGATGTGACTTGACATGTTGTCATTTTATTAAAGTGACTTGATGTGAATAATAAAAAGTGATAGGTGATGGAAAATCATTTTTGCTTTTTGCTTTTGACCTTTTGACTTTGCTTTTTGAAAGTAAAGGTGGTAAATGCTTTTATTAGATTTTTGGAAAATATAAAAGCATTTTACACTTTCTCTCTCTCTAATACATTCACGCTTTTTAGGGTTTTAAGATGGAGCCAAAATCGTTTTCTCTCTCTCTTGGTCCATGACCGATTTCTTCATCATTTATTTTGCTTTGATCGATTAAAATGGAGAAGAACAAGTGCTAGCACACTATAGGGTTTATACTATGGTGATAGGGAAACGAATTTATGAGCTTGGAATTCATTTTTGAACCTTGAAGCTTGGAGCTTCCAAGGAGACATCCATGGCCGACATCTTCAAGGAGGAAGATGACCCAAAACCGCGCAGTCCACTTGTCTAGAAAGCTCATTGCCGACCTTCACCAAGGAGGAAAATGGGTTTTGTTCTTTGCATCAAATCCAATCATTGTGAGTATATGATTCCGCCCTTACTCCTTTGTGTATTCATGCGAATTTTGTGCCTGATTTCATGATTTGGGACCTATATTAGATCTCTACATCTTTTGCCTTGTGTTGCTTGGTTTGTTTATTTTTTTTTTTGTCACTTGAATTCTGTATGTTGTTTATTTATGCATGATTCAATCAAGCGCATCGGCTTAGTGAGTTAGTCCAAAGGTCCTCTATTTGAGAGACGAGAGCCGAAAAGGCCACCTCTGTGACACTACTTCGCCGCGCCGGTTGATGGTGTTCGGTTGATGCAAGATTACGTTCAATCGGGCATACTTAGTTTGATATTATTGACTTTATCTTTTTATGCATGGTTCAATCAAGCACATGGGCTTAGTAAGTGGAATGAAAGATCCCTTATGGGGAGGGGTTAAACCCTTTTCCACGATGCTTTGCCGGCCGGTTGATGTGTGTTCAGATTGGATGTAAGATGTGTTCAATCGGGCATACTTGGTTTTGATATGATTGGCTCTATTTTTGTATGTGTGATGTGACGCGCATGGGCTTAGTATGTTGTTGTCTAAAGGTCCTCTCTTGAGAGATCAAGAGCCCCAAAAGGCCACCTTTACGGCAGTACTTCACCGCGCCCCCTTTATTTTGTTGTTTATGTATTGCGTCCCATTTCATGCATCAGGTCTGTTCCCGTTCGAACGCGTTTACGAACGCAACTCGAACGCGCATACATTTTGCCTTATCATGCATCAGGTCTCACTTCCGTTCAAACGCGTGTTAACAAACGCCATTACGAACGTGAGCATTCTGTTTCATTTTCCTTTGAATGCGTTAACAAACGCCATGCGAACGTGAGCATTCTGTTTCATTTCCGTTCGAACGCGTTAACAAACGCCATGCGACCGTGAGCATTCTGTTTATTTCGTTCGAACGCGTTTACGAACGCTACACGAACGCGAACACACCTGAACTGAGACATATTCATCACATGCCACGTATAATTGTTTCGTAGGTGATTTTTTATGGAGCCACACATAGTCATTCATATCTTTGTGCAATAATAATGACAAGCATGTTTATTCCATTAGATGCGTCGTTTGCCTTAGTCTTGATTTAACGCATTACGATTCATATGCCTATGCCATGATGAATTTGGAGAGTATTATTTCTTGTGATATATCGGATGGAAACCCAGACATAAATTCCGTAGCCGATTCCAAATGGATGGTAATGCGGTCTGTACTTGGGATACAATTCCACGTATCACTTGGAAAAGTGCTCACATGTATGCTTGTGCGGATATTATGTATGCTTGTGTTTTCATGAATATGATATGATGAATGAAGTTGTATGTTCATTGTTACTTTGAGGTATTTTTAGGCTGTGTTATTAGATATGAGATATATGTGAAATGTATGTATGAGTGTTATTTTATACCCATGAATATAGAAGCATGATATTCTTAGGAATAAGTGTTACTTAAGCTTGATTAAATTATTATGTAAATCATTTCATTACAAATGGCATAAGTAAGGGACCATTCCGAACCCAACGGTTTGAGGTCTTTCCTTGCGAGGGGTGAGTGCGGCCTTAAATCTCATTTTACCGGTTCACAACGGGTGGCGACTCCATTATTCTCCGGTTTAGTCCCCCGTGGCTACTCCGTACTCCCGACCGGGCCGCGAGCCCGGGACAGCATGCGTCGCCCCAGATTTCTGTGTTCCCACAGTCTGGCGACTCCACTGGGGATAGAGAATCGGCCCCGAATATTGTCTTGTAATGATTAGATTTTGTTTTAATTGACCGTGTCTATGGTGGATAAAGTGAGGGTTTAATCAAAGGCATTTTGAGACTAGGTAATGGTTTGGTGTCTTCCTTCATTCACTACCTTTCTAGAAAGAAAAGCTGTGAAGGCACTTAGATAGCCATCTACTCGTAGTCTATTGTGATGGACTAATTTGGAAGATCGTTGTTTATTCCTAACAACAAGCGATAAGAGCCTAAGAGGCTGGGTATTTATGTGAGCCTCGCTCCACCTTCCCTCTGGGAATCTACAACGGGAAATCCATTTGACAGTCCGTCACACACCATAGCTCATTGGCACGTACCTTAATGTATAAAAATGGGTACGCTCACTTGGTCGCTCGAACCCTTGAGTGGGGAGACCTAGTTGTGGGCCATCATTCGCGGTGAGAGCCTTTGTCTATACCCTTGCTAACCCACCCATAGACCGGGTTGACTAAAGTAATAATTATTTCCTTGAATATTGCTTGTGGACCATCATCATTTGATTTTGCAGTTGGTTGGACTATTGTCAGAAATGCGCGCTTGCTGGGCCATTTAAACTGGGGCAAGTTCGTACCTTATGACTATTAGGCCCGAAGCTTCTGAAATGTCGATGGGCCACTTTGTAAAAATTATTATGTCATGTTTGCATCATCTTTCTTTTGTGCTTGTGTTTGGGAACATCGTTGTTTGGATCCATTTGGACCATTTATCATGGGATATGGGCTTGTTGGGCCATTTAAATTGGGACAAGAACATCCTATGACGATTGGGCCAAAAGGCTTCTAACTAACAATGGGCCCTTTTATGATTGTGTTCGGAATATTATCATTTGGATTTAGTGGGTTCTTTGCCATAAGACCTGAACTCGTTGGGCCATTTAAACTGGGACGGGTTCACTCTTATGACAGTTGTCCCAAAAGCTTCTAAAATGATAATAGGCCGATTTGTTTGAGAATTTTATTTGATTTAATATATGTTATATACTTCTTATGCACATCATGCATACATATACCTTGTTGACATCCTCTGTGTCTTAAAAAAGACACCATAGATACCGTTTGGGTTAGAAGGAACAGACTCACTAAAAGAACAAGTATGAGTGAATCCGATAATGAGGTGTCCCGTATGGATCAGTTAGAGAACGGTCTCGCCAAGATCACTGAATAGTTGCAGGCTTTGACTACTGCTATGGCTGGTATAGCTGGGTCTCGTGCCAGGGTTAATTCTGGGGATGTGAGGCAAGAGGAATCTCCGAACAGATTGGGGGATGATACCCCTACTTTTGATGATGATATGGCAGAGTATGCAGCAAGCAGAGTATCTGGGTCTCAGGCAGAGTTACAGAAACTCCGGGATCAGGTTGAGTCGGTTACCCGCAAGATGAGGGGTAAGAATGAGGATTTGCTGGATTATGACACTGACTTTTGAGGAACAGTTCCCAGCACAGTTCAAGATGCATGATATGGCTAAGTTTAACGGGAATGGGGATCCAAGGGTGCATCTCCGACAGTTTGTATCAGTCATGAGTTCAGTTGGCTTATCTCAGCGCCAAGTGCAGAAAATGTTCGGGATGTCGCTTGAAGGAGCTCCCGTGGTGTGGTACCACAGTTTAGAGAAGAAAGTGAAGGAAGATTGGAGGGAGTTAGCTGATGCTTTCCTGAAACAGTATGTCACTGACCTAGAGATCGATCTGTCACTCCGCGATTTGGAGAATGTTAAGCAGAAATCAGAGGAGAGTTTTAAGGAGTACGTGGACCGATGGAGGGGTCAGTTGTTGAAAATGCAGACTAGGCCCTCAGAGAAGGACCAGATTAAAATGATCATCAAGGGCACCAAGCCCTCCATCTATGGGAAGCTGAGGAGGATGACCTCCATGATTATTGATTTTCGGCAGTTGAGGGAAACTGTCATGGACATTGAGGAAGAAGAGGCCGAGAATAGAAAATTCTATGGTCTGAACAGGAGGCCCATTGGGGGAACATCGGGAGCAAAGCCCATTTCTGCTGAGATTGCCGCTATCCGGAACCGGCAGTTTTCTAATTGGGAAGGCCCCTGTCAAAAGTGCTAGAGAAACTGAAGAGGCAAGGGCTTTTAAAGCCTTTGGAAGCCAAACCTATCCCAAACCCACCACCACCACATTTCAATCTCAACCTTCACTGTTATTTCCATCAGTAGAAGGGCCATGACACTGACAACTGTGCCCGACTGCGCCACGAGATCCAAGACCTCATTAACTCCAAAAAGATACCTGACCCCCCGAAACCGAACAACCAGACACAAACAGAAACCCCTTACCCAATTACCGAGCAATACCCCCACCAATCTACATGATCAATTCTGGCCTCCCAGAAGACCTTGTCCTAAAATCCTTCCACCCTCAAGCCTTTTGCCTTGGAATCTGGGATAGTACTAGTGAAGATGAAGCAGAGCAGGGGAAAAGTTTTTGGCTTGATTTCTCTAGCAGTGATGAGGAAGAAGTAGGGGGAATGACGCGTAGCGGTCGCTTTTACAATGATATGGCGGAGAAGGGTAAGAGAGTTTTGACAAATGGTAGAGAAGTGGTTGGGACTGCAGAAAAAACTGAGGGGGATATAGTGCTGAGGCAATTGAGGAAGACTAGAGCACAAGTGAGTATCTGGGAACTGTTATGTGCATCCCGAGAGCATAGACAAGCCATGGTTGAGGCCTTGAGCAAAATTGTGGTACCAGAAGACGCCAACCCAGCAATGTTTGTTGGGTCAGTTCAGAAAGAAGCTTTACAGATATCTTTTTCTGAGGATGAACTTCCAGAAGAGGGGAGGAATCATAATAGGCCTTTATTTATTAGGGCCGAAGTGAGGGGTAAGAAAAATTCATGTGTAATGGTGGATGACGGTTCGTCCATCAATGTGTGCCCGCTGAAAATTCTAGCAAAATTGGGTATGAAAGCAACAGACTTGGACCCCTCCAGTATGACCATTAAAGCTTATGATGACAGTTAAAAGGGGAGTTGAGGGTACCTTTGTGGCTATGGTCAAGGTAGGACCGATTGAAGATGAGGGTTGAGTTCCCAGTGCTGGACATCCCAGCCACTTTTGCCTTATTGTTGGGAAGGCCTTGGTTTCACAAACTTGGGGGCGTGCCTTCCACTTTGCATCAGATGATCAAGTTCCCGTATGAGGGAGAAGTTGTTACTATCTGGATGAGGGTAGATAATGCCGTGGCTGCCTTGGAGATACAACCTTTCACAAGGTTTCAGGTGTCAGCTACTTTTGAGGAATGGGTGGATCCTAGGGTGGCTAGGATTATGGAGAAAATGAAATTTGAACCGGGTGAAGGTTCAAAATTGCCAGATTTCAGAGGACAGACCACTCGGAAAGGTTTGGGTTATAATTCTAATGAAGAAAAAGCCCAAGGTCAAGAAAAAGGGCCTGAAACTGATGGAATATTTTGTGAAAGCTTCAGGATATCAAGGGGAGCCTGAACCTGTGGCAGTTTGTGGAAGTTAATGGAATTGTGGGTACCGGGATTTGAGATCTTCAAGGATTTGTTGGGTGAGAAGCCGCTGTGTTTAAGAAGCTGTGGAAGCAGAGATTGGGAAGAAGAATTGATGAAGTTGGAAAGCCTGACTCTGGGAGAAGACGAAAGCCTGAGGAAGATCTGATTGTAGAGGAAGAAGTGTCTATAGATGATGAAGACATTTATCTTCCTGATTTGTTTGAATGTACTTCCGCCTTATCCAATAATAAAGACATTTCTTTTGCTTACTTGCCTGAGTCATTTCCATTTGCTCTGCACGAATAGAGCATATTTGATATCAGTTCAGCCAGAACTACTGCATTTAACTTGGGTACACTTGAGAACCCCAAGGAAATTCTGATTGCAAGTGAAGTAACCTCCGAAAAGAGGGAGAAACTAGAAGAAGTGTTGGTCAGATATGCCAAAGTGTTTGCTTGGTCCTATGAGGACATGCCTGGGGTAGACAGAAACATTGCCCAGCACACGATACCAACTTATCCGAATATGAGGCCAATAAAACAGAAACTCCGACTGATGAGCCAGAATGGGCTGAGAAAGTCAGAGAGGAAGTTAAGAAACAGATAGATGTGGGGTTCCTAGAAGTAGTAAAATATCCAGAGTGGTTGGCTAATATAGTGCCGGTACCAAAGAAAGATGGGAAGGTCAGAATGTGTGTAGACTACAGAGATCTCAACAAGGCTTGTCCGAAAGATGATTTTCCTCTGCTGCATATAGATGTTCTGGTTGATAGTGCGGCTTTATCTGCTATGTATTCATTTGCAGATGGATTTTCATGTTACAATCAGGTTCTCATGGCTGAGGAAGATAAACACAAGACTGCATTTGTTACCGAGTGGGGTACTTATTGTTACAAGGTTATACCGTTTGGGCTTAAGAATGTGGGGACTACCTATCAGCGGATGGCCACCACACTTTTCCACGACTTAATGCACAAAGAGATTGAGGTGTATGTGGATGACACGATGGTGAAATCAGAGACAAGAGTTGGACATATTGAAGCACTGGAAAGGTTCCTTCAGAGAGTTGACAGATATAACCTGCGGCTAAATCCCAAGAAATGTGTTTTGGGGGTGACATCAGGGAAATTGCTTGGTCACACAGTGGGAGTGGGAATGGGCGGAATAGAGGTAGACTCCGAAAAGATCAAGGCAATCATAAAAATGCCTGCACCAAAGACAGAAAAAGAAGTCAGAGCATTCTTGGGGAAGATTCAATACATCAGTCGGTTCATTGCCAAGTTGACATCAGTATGTGAGCCTATCTTCAAACTATTGAGAAAGGATCAGCCAGGGAGATGGAATGAACAGTGTCAGACAGCCTTCGACAAGATCAGAGAGTACTTGGTTAAAGCCTCATGTATTGAAACCTCCGAGGCAGGGCAGACCTTTGTTATTGTATTTGGCTATAGAATCAGAAGCACTGGGGGCAATGATGGTACAGGCAGATGAGACAGGGGTAGGAAAACATGCAGTTTATTATCTGAGTAAGAAGATGCTCCCGTATGAGGCTCGGTATCAAGAAGTTGAGAAGATCTGTCTTGCAGTGGTATGAGCTTCCAGAAAATTGCGGCATTACTTCCAGTCATACAAGATCCAAGTAGTGGCAAAGGAGAATCCTCTAAATTATCTTCATTCGGTGCATTCACTAGTGGGAAAGTTGGGCAGATGGTTGGTATTGCTGACATAGTTTGACATTGAATATCTCACCTCCAAAGTGATCAAAGGGCGAGCAGTAGCGGAGTTTCTAGCAATGCAACCTGTTGAGGGGGATCAGTATAAGTTTGAATTTCCAGATGAAGAGATCCAAGCAATAACAGTTCAAAGATGGAAGATGTATTCGACGGGGCAGTGAATTACAAGGGAGCT
>SKCR01004260.1:0-14018 GCA_019454045.1 Zanthoxylum bungeanum | reverse complement strand
TATTATTAATTTAATAAATATTATGGCATAAATATAAATTGATTTTTTAACAAAAATCATAACACTCTCTCCTATTCTCTCATGACCAAAACTGTGAGCTCTCACAGCCCTCTCCACTTTTCTGTTTTTGTTGCAAAAACTTGAAGAATTTGTGTTTGTTTGGAACATAAATCACACACAAGGCTAGCACCATCAAGGGATCATACAAAGGTGTTATGGGAAACTAATCTTAGAGCTTGGAAGGATCAAAAATTGCTTGGAGCTTCTCTTTTCTGTTTGGCCGAAACTCTCACTGCACAAAGGAGAAAATTTTTGTTTCATCAACGCATCCGCATTCCGATCTTTGTGAGTATGATTCCGCCATACTTCAATATTGTTCATTCATTTATATGTTTTGTTTGCTCTTTTGATCTTGGGACATGGATTAGAATTTCCTACACCTTTGTGGATTAATATTGTCTCATATCTTATTAATTCGGTACTAATCATATGGACTTTATCATTTATAAATCCAGGTAATCCAATTACAAATTATTATAAAGAGCGATTTCCTTTGTCACATAGTTAATTTGTACAACAACACCATGTTTCTATACAAATAGTGATGCTATGGGTCATATTATCCAACAAACAGAGCCTAAAGATGACATGGAAAAGAAACCCCAATTATTTAGATGTCATGAGTGTCATGGCCTTGAAGACATGAGATCCGAGTATCCCACGTATCCGAAGTCGAGAAACAAGAAAGTCAAGAATGTATCTCATAATGATGATGAATCAGAAGATGATTATACTTATGATGACTCTTCCGATGTGAGATACAATCGTATTGTATTTTCTTTCAGTGTTATTAGTGGGAAATATGCCACTAGTAGTGATGTGGATATCTGTTCAGAGTCCTCTTATAATGACTATAGGTGCGAAATAAGGTTTCTCGCTATGCCTATGACATCAGTGACCATTATATTGTTGGGCTCACAACACGTAGAAAGTACGGTTAGTCCCGCTATGGGACTAATCGGAGAATAAAGGAGTCGCCACCCGAATGAGACACCGAGAATGATTTAGGGCCTTACTACACCCCCATAAGGTTCGACCTTAAATCCATTTGGGTTCGGAATGGTCTCTTACTGATGCCAGTATAATATTTATGCTTGAATGAGGTATCTCCACATCTTATAATGCAATACCATGTAAAAAAAATTGAAAGTATACAATACTCATTTATGAATATATAAGGAATGATAATAAAACAAATAAACATCTCTATATTATTACAATAGTTGGTAAAAAATGAACACATGCTCATATAACAGATGCAATGAAAGCCAATAAACAGTTGTAACAATAAAGAAACGATAAATAAATGAGCAGTAACATTATAACTACATAAGAATTGAAAACGAGAACATGTATATTAATACTAATCTAAATAGTAAAATAAGCACATGCATTTTAATAACTAAAAAATTAAAATAGCTAAGCATGCATAAAATAGTGCAGCAATGATAATTAAAATAATAATGACATAACAGAAAATAGATTAATAGAAATATATTTCTCTAAAAAAATATTTTTAGGTAATTACTATATGGCAGACTTAGAAGCTTTAATATTTCTAAAAAACAATTTAAAAGCATACAATACTCATTTATGAGTATTAGTAGCTTTTCAAAACTAAGCAAGTCCTTTTTGTGCCATTTTAAAGGTGCGTGCGCACCAAGGAAGACCGTCAAGTCATTGAGGATGTTGAAGCAACATGATTATGAGCCATTGAAAAGCTTCATCAACAGATACTACAACATGGTACTGGGGGTCGGGGTGTTCGAGTCCCTAAATTTATGGAGATTTTTAAAGGGGCCTTAAGGGTTAGGAGATTGTGGTCCTGCCTTAGGATCCAAGAAGTATTAGATTATGCGACAGCCTTAGGACATGCTAAGAGGTTTGTATGTTGGAAATAAAGAGAAGATATCATGAGGGGGTGTTGTTCAGGTGAAAAGGAATGAGGTAAGAAAATCATCGGGATAACTGGCAGTAGATGGAAAAGGCTAGGGCCGAGGAGATAATAGTTTAGGTTGATGACCTAGGGTAGCCCAGGACCAGAGGGAAAGCCTCCAATCAAGGTCGCACATGTTACCGGGAGCATGGCGTATACTGCCCTTAACATGTCTTTGTCACAGATAGCTCGGGAGATATAGGATAACATTCTGCTGATAGAGCCCGACCTAAGAAGGCTCCTAGTGGAAAAGAGGGATTCCATGGCCAATTATGAGCATCGCAATACAAGGGGTCATGACACTAAGAACTACATAGATTTGCATAAGTGGGTAGAAGACATGGTGAAGAATGGCTACCTAAGGAGTGCATAGATCACGAGGCCATAAGGGTGAGGCAACGAATGAAGTAGAGATGTATGTTCACCATAGCCGGATGAAGAATATTGGTCGGGGACTCGAACAGGGCAATAAATAATTAATTTCGGATCAATAACCCCAAGGTAATGATTAGGGAGAGACTTGGGGATTCAGAAATTCAGGCTGGTGCGGATAATGTTTACAAAAGAGGATGCTCAAGGTGTGAGCTACCCTCACGATGATATATTGATAATCAAGGCCAACAATGGCGGGTCGGAGGTAGACGGGATATTGGTGGACCTTGGGAGTATAGTGGGCATCATGTCCAACGAGGCCTTAAATTAGTCGGGAATGGAGTTCACCATATTACTTAAGGAGACAACTACACTGTATGGGTTTGGAGGATAAATTGTCTTTCCACTTGGTTGGGTACATTTGACAATGACCATTGGAATGAGACCTCATACTCGTATAATTATGATGGACCCATCGTGGTAGATTATTTAAATAGCTACTAAGTGATTTTGGGAAGACTCCTTATGAAGAAATCAAGGGCATCCATGTCGAGCTACTACTTGAACTTGAAATTCCCGACTACGGATAGGGTCGGGGTGGTTTACGACAGTCAGAATGTGGCAACGAGTTTCTTTTCTGCCACATCCAAGGAAACCTTGTGTATTGTGTTGGGTTCTCTAAGAACATGCCTAGGATCATTTAAGCATAAAAGATGTGAATACTCGAAGTAAGATAAAGGAAAAATAATTACAAAAATCGGTTGAGTAGATGTAGAGAATATCAAAATTTTCCTCCTTTAGAAGTGCTCCAGGATCTCCTTTGATTGTATGTTTGATTTAGCTCCAAGCTTGATCTTTGATTCCAAACTCAATGGGAATGGTTTCCCTATCACCTTGGATGACTCTTTAAGTGCTAGCTTAAGAAGAAAATTGCAACAAAATTCTTCATTATGTTCTTGGTAGTTCACGGCAAAAGAGAGGAGAGGAGAGAGTTTTTGGCTTTTTGATATTTTTTTATTTTTAAAATCAATTACCACACATCAAAAGTCAAACTCAAATTTTGGTATATCCTTTAACAAAAGGCTAAGCAAAGCTTTAGAGGAAAAAGCTTTTAATGCCTCCAACTACTTCCATCACCAAATTGACACTTTAATTCAAAATTCAAGTGGCTTGCTCAACACACTTCGGGTTCGAGTTCACTTAATCCGATTAAACGAATTTTCCGTCGCGACGTAATTAAATCCAATTTAATAAAATAATAATGCCTTGCAAAATTATTACGAACGTCGCTCGCGAATTAATTCTAAATTAATTCGTTCGCCCGAATTAAATCCAATTCTAATTCCGTTATGAAATCTAATTTCATTTAATATATCGAATATATTATTTAATCGATTATTTCCAAATTAATCGTTCTCTCTCTCAATTAATTGAATTTTATCCCAGATAAATTCTTACCGTAATTAATCCCAGATTAATTTTCTCTCTCTAATAATTAATCCCAGATTAATTATGTTGGAGTCATACGTCATCGGTGAATCTTCGGGAAGCGACCCATGAGATCCCTGGATATATTGGCAGTAAATCCGGTCATCGGACTATCCGAATACGTGCGTACCCGGTACCACGTACTTACCGATTTACAAGACATGGTTGGCTTCTAGCAAAGCATCGTGCCTACCGAATTCTCCAGAAATATTCTTTAAGGAATATATAATCTTTTTCAGGCGTAGTATACGTAGTATTGCGTATTGCGATTCAGTATCAGATGTCACATGCAAGGCCTGTGGCTGGAATAATGTCTGCCCCGTAAGAAGCATATATCGGATCACAAGCAACTAGTCTCTATAATCGGATAATCATGACCTTTTCATATTATCTCGATAGTTGCAATATAATAGAGAACTAGTTATGTATCCCTGCGTGATCATCATCTCCATATGACTGAAGTGATACTTTCATCTTGACATCACACCCAATACACTACGATTCTCAATAAACCCAGAAGAGGCGTACACAGAACCTGTTAAAGTCCCAGACAACCAAAACCAAAGCGTACTGATTGTCGCAAGTATTAGCGATGCAAGTCTCAGGTTAAGACCAAATACACCTACCCTGATGCGGATTCCCATAGACATATAGTCATACTACCAATGGGATTTCGCGGGGTCTATCCAGAGCGAAGCTGTTCCCATACCATCGGTAAACACAACCTCATATTACACTTGCATAAGTATCTAATACTTAAATATATGAGAACTATGTCGTTATGCTCCCACAACGCGCATAAGTGCAATACTAGTCTATTTCACATTATCAATGTCCAGTCTCGATAATACTACAACTATGGATATTTAATGATTAAACCTTTGTGGATTGATATCGTCTCATATCTTATTAATCCGGAACTAATCATAAGGACTTTTATCATTTATATGTATTCAAGTAATCTAATTACAAAATTATAAAATAGCAATTTTCATTGTCACATAGTTAATTTGTACAAAAACCACAATGTCTTTTACAACTAGTGACGCTATGGGTCATAATTGTCCAACATATTGATGATGTCGCAGGGTAGAAGATGAAGGAAATGGAAGATGAATAAGTGGAGGTGGAATTAGCCAATCCTCAACCCAATGACCCCATTCAGTATGAGAGAGCAGAAAATGAGCTAGAGTTAGTACAGCTCTTAGGCCTGGAGAAGATAATTAAGGTTGGGGTCGGGCCGGAGTAGTTACTGAAGAGGAAAATCATAGAATTCCTAAAAGAGTATGGAGACATCTTCACATGGAGCCATAAAGACATGCCCAGAATTGATCCTCGAGTCATCAGTCACCACTTGTCAATTGACCAGGCTTATAAGGAGGTGAAGCAGAAGATGAGGATATTCAATCAGAAACGGTATATGAATATTCACTCTGAGGTTGATAAGTTGATGTAGGTCGGGTTTATTAGAGAAGTAAATTACCTAGAGTGGGTCTCAAATATAGTCTTGGTAAAAAAAGCCAATGGAAATGGAGAATGTGTGTGACCTTCTTCGATTTAAATAAAACTTGCCCCAATGACAGCTTCCCACTTCCTAAAGTGGACCAGTTGGTGGATTTGATAGCTTTCCATGAATTTCTAAGCTTCATAGATGCATTCTTAGGATACAATCATATTAGAATATTTCCCGAGGCATTAGAAGACAACTTTCATGTCGCTCAAACTTTTGCTGAGGAATAGCTTTTGTCAGCGGATCTGTAATGTTGTCATCTGATACGACCTTCTCGATCTTCACATCGCCAAGATGTATGATCTCATGAATCAGATGGAAACGTCGAAGAACATGCTTGGATCGTTGATGAGACCGCGGCTCCTTAGCCTGCGCTATAGCCCCGTTATTGTCACAATACAATGGAACGGGCTCAGATGCTAACGGAACTACTCTTAATCCAATTAGGAATTTATGGATCCAAACTACCTCTTTTGCTGCTTCAGCTGCAGCAATATTTTCCGCTTCTATTGTTGAATCGGTGACAGTCTCTTGCTTGGAATATTTCCAGCTTACTGCTCCGTTGTTCAAACAAAATATGTACCTGGATTGCGACTTATAGTGGTCTTTATCAGTTTGGAAACTTGCATCGGTAAACCCAGTTACCTCAAGTTCTCCATCTCCATAGATTAAGAAAGCATCCTTAGTTCTTCTAAGATACTTAAGGATGTTCTTAACCGCCATCCAGTGACCATCACCTGGATCGGCCTGATAGCGACTACATATGCTCAAAGCATAGGAGACATATCATGGCATACATGATCGATCCGACTACAGAAGCGAACGGGATCCGACTCATGTTGTCTTTCTCATCTTGAGTTTTAGGACACATATCTTTAGATTGAGTGACATCATGTGACACTGGAAACAGTCCCCTCTTAGACTGTTCCATGTTGAATCTCTTCAACACTTTGTCAATGTACGTTCTCTGGGAGAGTCCAAGCAGCTTTCTAGATCTATCCCGGTAGATCTTTATTCCTATAATAAAGGCTGCTTCTCCCAGATCTTTCATGGAGAATTTTAATGAAAGCCAAGCTTTCACCGATTGTAGCATGGGAATGTCATTGCCAATAAGCAATACATCATCAACATAAAGGACAATGAATGTGAGTGCGCTCCTAGTAACCTTCTTATCTACACAAGGATCATCCTCGTTTTGAACGAAATCATATTCTTTTATGATCTCATCAAAACGTTGTTTCCAAGAATGCGATGCTTGCTTCAATCCATAAATGGATCAATTTAACTTGCAAACCTTGTTCGCATGTTTTGGTACGAAAATACCGTCAGAATGTTGCATATAAACATCCTCCAAAAGGTTTCCGTTAAGGAAAATGATTTTGACGTCTATCTATGAAATATGCAGCAATAGCAAGCATTATCCGAATGGATTTAATAATTACAACTGGTGAAAAAGTTTCGTTGTAATCGACACTATGTCGTTGACGATACTCTTCGCTACAAGCCTAGCTTTGTACGTTTGTATGTTGCCATCCACGTCGGTCTTCTTCTTGAAGACCCATTTGTAACCAATAGGCTTTAGGCCTTCTGGTGCATCAACCAGTGTCCAAACTTGGTTGGTGTACATGGAATCCACTTCGGATTTAATGGCATCTTGCCATAAACCGGAGTCGATACCTTGTATCGCTTCCTCATACGTAGCCAGTTCGTCTTCCTCAATAAGATTAATATCAACATGAGGTGAGATTAGAAACCCATACCTCTCAGGTTGTTTTCTGACTCTTTCCGACCTACGCGGTTCTTGTGTATTCGAAGATTATGGTACAGTCTCATCCCTGATGAACTGCTCATGTTTCGTTAATGAATCGATGCCAGGAATAATATCACTCCGATTTTCATCGAGTTTTACTTTCCTCCTACTTACCACTGCATTTAAGAATTCCTTCTCAAGGAAAACCGCATGTAGAGCAACAAATACTTTGTTCTCTTGTGGGTTTTAGAAGTAATATCCTTTGGTTTCCCTAGGATAACCTACAAATAAACACTTATCCGATTTGGGTTCAAGTTTGGTACCATCCAAACGTTTAACGTATGCCCAGCAACCTCAAATCTTCAGGAATGAGATGTTGGACAGTTATGACCCATAGCGTCACTATTTGTACAGATCATGGTGTTGTTGTACAAATTAACTATGTGACAAAGTAAATTGCTCTCTTATCATTTGTGATTAGATCACCAAGATATATAAATGATAGGAGGTCCTTATGATTAGTTCCTGGATTGAGATGATATGAGACAGTATCAATCCACGAAGGATTAATCATTAAATATCCATAGTCAGAGTATTATCGAGATTGGACATCGATAATGCGTAAAAGAGTAGTATTACACTTGTGCGCGTTGTGAGGGCATAACGGCATAGTTCTCATATATTTGGGTATAGGATACTCATGGAAATGTAGTAGGAGGTTGTGTTTTACCGATGGTACAGAAAACAGCTTCGCACTGGATAGACCCATCGGAATTCCATTGGTAGTATGACTATGTGTCTATGGAAGTCCGAATCAGGGTAGGTGTATTTGGTCTTAACCTGAGACTTACACCGTTAATGCTTGCGACAATCAATATACTTTGGTTTTGGTCGTCCAGGGCTTTAACAGGTTCTGTGTACGCCTCTACTGGGTATATTGAGAATTGTAGTGTGTTGGGTGTGATGTCAAGACGAAAGTATCACTCCAGTCATAGTGGAGATGATGGTCACGTAAGATACGGAACTGGTTCTCTTATGTACTGCAGTCATCGGGAAAAAATGACTAGGTCATGTTTATCCGATAATAGAGACTAGTTACCAGATATGTGCTTCGTACGGGGCAGACACAATTCCAGCCCCAGGCCTTGCACGTGACATCCGATACTGGATCGAAATACGCAATACTATGTATACTACGCCTGATATATATCACATATTCCTGTAAGGATATTTCTGGAGAATTGGGTAGGCATGGCGCTTTGCTAGAAGCCAACCTTGTCTTGTAAATCGGTAAAAATGTAGTACTAGGTACGTACGTGTTCGGATAGTCCGACGACCGAATTTACTGCCAACATATCTGGGGATCTCATGGGTCGCTTCCCGAAGATTCACCGATGACGTATGACTCGCACTTTATTAATCTGGGATTAATTAGTAGAGAGAGAAAATTAATCTGGGATTAATTACGGAGATATTTTATCTAGGATAAAATATCATTTAAAGAGAGAAAATGATTAATTTGGAATTAATCGATAAAATAATATATTCGATATATTATACGAAATTGGATTTCGACGCGGAATTGAAATTAGATTTTAATTTGGGTGAACGAGTTAATTTAGAATTAATTCGTTAGCGACGTGAATAGTGATTTTGCTAGGCATAATTATTTAATTACGTCGCAATGGAAAATTAGTTAATTTGGAAATAACAAACCCGAGCCCGAGAGTGTTTGCGAGCGCATTCGAATTTCGAATTCGAGTACGGCACGCAAGTCACATCAAGCATCAAATCATTAGTCACTTTGAGTGATGTGACACTTGTCACTTGATTGATTGAGTGATGTGAATAGTTGATGTAGTGGTTGGCAAAGCTTTAATGCCATTTGACTTTTTGGAAAAAGAAAATGGTAAATGATTTTTGAAATTAATAAAGTGTATTAGATACACATTTGGCAACCAACCAACACATTCTCTCTTCTCTTTCTTCCTCTCTCTTTCACGCCCACAAGGGGCTGTTTTTCTCTTCTGTTTTTCAGGTTTCTGCCGTGAATGGAAGGAGAATAAGCTAAGTGATTTTTGTGGCAAAAATCACCAAGTGCTAGCACACATCGGAGTCTTACGAAGGTGATAGGGAAACTAGCTTGTGAGCTTGGAATCACCACCCAAAAGCTTGGAGCTTGGACCGAATTTGAGGAACAAAACCTGAAACTGCCGTGAGCCTTGGAGGACTTCAAATGGCTTAAAAAGTTTTGTTCTTCACCGCATCGCCTCAACCGATCGATGTAAGTATTTCGCAACTTCTTCGTGTATTCATGTGTTGTTTCTTGCTTGATAATCGATCCTCGGGACGTAGAGATTTCCCAACAATGGTATCAGAGCGAGTAAAGCATGAAACTTGAATTTAGGGTTAAAATTGGGTAAAATGTATTTGAGCATGATTTGATGAAATTGGATGATTGAGTATGCTTAATTTAGTTTAATTGAAGTTTGATTGGATCAATTTCATGAAATATTGTTTGGAACAATTTTTGCCCAAAATTATGGCTTGGCCGAGAATGACATAGCCCTAAATGTCTTGGAATTTTTTGATTTTGATTCATTGGATGACTTGAAATCAATTGGGAATGTTGATTTAATTGAATTAGATTCAATTGGATTAGATTTAAATTTGGACATATAAATCCCTAATTGCCGAGACAATATGAGCATGTTTGGGTTTGATTTTTGATCAATTGTGTTGGACACTAATTGTTATTAATAAGCATGATTAATTAGGCTAATTGATGTTTTGGAAATATTCATTTGGGTAATTAATTATGGAAATACACTTTGTTTAATTAAATATGAAATTTGGAATTTTTGTAGTTTAATTAAAAGGGCTTAAATAGGATTTGGGCTTGTAAAGTTGTTATTGGGCTAATTGGGCTTGGTTGTACCAAGTTAGGTTTAGGCTAAATTGGTTGGATCCAATTGGGCCCAAAACCGTTTCCATAAAGTCCAAATGCGACTAATGGACCTTAATTATTTTAATTGGGCCTAATGGGCCTAAATTGATTTCTAGGCTTATGGGGTTATTCCTTGATTGGGCTTTGGTTATTGGGTTTGACCCAAGTTGACCAAAAGTCCACGCCTTAAAGAAATTAATTAAAAGCCCATTGGACTTTAATTAAATTAACGTTGGACGTTAATCGGGCTTTGAGACCCGTAACGATTAAATTTGGAATTTAAGTCGTAAAGGTTCGTCAAATAAAGTGTAGTATTTAATTTGGAATTAAATAGCGAATTAGTATTAATACATATAAATTGGATTTAATGTTGTAGTTTAATTTAATTCAAGAATTCGTACTTTGAGTACTTATTCGCAAAACGAGTTGGACTCGCGCAAAATCAAATCGTTGTTTGAACATTGGATGGTCATTAATTATCAGATTAATTAATTGGATTAGATTGATTAATAACATGCTTGTGTGAATAATGTATATCGGATGGATATTAGATGGGTGGGGCAATTTTGGAAATTATTGTAATAAATTTAGAATTTATTAATTGGACATGCGTGTCCAGCCTATTACCTCTTTGACTCTGTGTATTTCTCTTCTCACCTATTCCCCTCAATGTAAATGAGGTTTCTTTAGAAGTGTTATGTAACGGGTAGAAGTAAATACTTGTGCTAGCGGGAGAGAGGAAATGGAGAGATTTGTTCTAGGAACAATGTGTTGAGTATCCATCCGCATATCATGATTATTTATTTATATGCGCCTTATTATGTGTTTAGAATGCATGTTTAAGGGTGTATGATGATGAGACCTTAACAAAAATAATAAATTGGTTGCCAATTTGCACACGAAAAACCCTCACAAAATATTAAGCGTTTTTCCTTCCATTGAGTGATTCTTACTCAAGATCCAAGACTAGCATTGGTTTGTTAGCCAAAGTCAAGGCCTTTGTCCATAGAGGATGTGTTTGAATCACGAAGGCTTTGTTCCATATCGGTGTCTTGTCCAAGTTTTGATTTGTTGGCCAAAGTCAAGATCACTTCTTGTCCATCGACATTGATTATGAAACTTTTCATGGTCAATGGGTTCCGCTTAACTGGGATCACTAAGTTTGTTGTGCCAAAGCCAAGGCTTAGTTGATTCAGAGGAAAAAGGTTAGGTAATATATTGGATATATTGGCATATATAAGATATATGTTTCGGACTTGGATGCCCCCCTGTTGGATCTAGGAATTGGATGGGATCCAATTGATTTTATAGATCTACCTAGTTAATTATCATATAATTTGTTGGCCAAAGTCAAGATTGTGTGTTATTTAACGGGATCCTAGCCCACTAGGAAACACGGTTTCCAGAGTACTCCACGAAGGTTAGAGTCTCGCCGAAAAATATGGGAGGCAAGAATTAAATTTGCAATGTTCGTTTAATTACTTGCCATACGCGCTCAATCACAATTCATTTGTCGTTAAATTAAATGTTAGTTGGACTAATATTTAAATGGTTGTTTTAATAAACAATTGGACTGTATTCAAACTATTCATTTATAGTTGATTATATAATTGGATTATAGTAATCAATATATTTGATTTAATTAATTATAGTTGATTTTATAATTGGATTATAGTAATCAATATAATTGAATTTAATCTATTAAATTATAGTTGATTATATAGTTAGACTATAGTAATCATTATAATGAATAGTACCTTAAATCGTTGATTAAATAGTTGGACTATTAGAATCAAGATAAATTGAAAGATTAGTGTTTAAAACATAATCCTGGGGAAAATGTATTAAACGACTTTAATTTTCAAATTGGGAATAAATTTCAGGATGGTCCTGGAAACTAAGAAGTTACTTTATTTGATAAAATAACATCTTAGGCCTAAGCCCGGAGTTAAGCAAATAGTAGAGCATGATCTTTGGAATATTCATGTAATGATAACTTTAGTGCTTAATCCATTAAGCTTGCCGAAAATAGACTCCTTAATTTCTAATCAAAACTAAGGATTAGATCCTTAAAGTATGACAATGAAATTGAAGGATCTTCATAGATCTCTTTTTAGATCTTTGAAGTACTAAATTGAAATAGTAAACTCTTGGAGAGTTAATGGCTATACTCAAGGAGTCAAAGCCAAAGTTTGCAATAAGGCGAGAAGCGCAAGGCGCACCTTACTTCGACATTCCGGAAGGCCAAGGCTTGGCCAAAGGCTTCTGGAGTTTGGAAAAGGGCAAAGGCAAAATCATTATAATCTTCTAGGAAGATAAAGGACATATCCCAAAATGTCTGCCTAAATTGTGGCAAACAGGATCGCGGAAGCGTGGCTGCCGTTTGAACAAAACAGACATGAAGGAATTGAAGACGAGCAAGGCTCTAACTTCAAATATGTTTGTCATAAAATATGTTCACTACTAGTATTAAAATTGGATTTTAGATACTTAGTGTGGTACAAAAATATGTACTGGTGTGCAGAATCTGCTATGAGCAGGATACTGACTTTAGTTGAGATTTATCTACGAATCGGAAATGGGACGCCAGTCGCTGTTTTAACCGTAGATACCTAAGTTTAGGAACTACCCTTCGGGTGTGTACTTAAATTAGGAAACTGTTAAAATGTAACTAGTTTGACTAGATACATTATCTCTATATCAGGGTTTAACCAATTGCGGGTATACCTTTATATTCTAGAACACTAAAGTGTTTTATTATAAAAGATGATATTGAGATAAACACATTAGATGTGAATAACAGTATTTATATTGTGAATATAAATAAATCTCAAACATATGACATGAAAAACAAATAGGTCAAACTGATTTGATCAGAATAGACTTATATTGTGGCATTGTTGTCTGGGACACAATTAAACAAGACTCGTATATCCACACTTTCGAAGAGTGGATACTAGGACAAATTTGATTCCATTCAAATAATCTCTACGAATCTAGTTTATTGGGCAAGGTGCCTAAAACATTATTTACTTGGTAAAAGTACAAGTGCCACCGATCTGTTAGCCCTTATTCATAGTGAAGTAAGTGGTGTAGAGTTTCAATCAAGTCCCAAGGATCACAAACATGCATAAAAACGAATAGAATACACAAAGGAGTAAGGCGGAATTCATACTCACATTGATGGGTTTGATGCTAGGAAGAACAAGATGCGTTTTTGCTCCTCCATGAAGCTCGGCAATGGCTTCTTGATGAAGTGGACTGCACGATTTTGAGCCTTCTTCCTCCTTGTTCATTCGGCCATTGATGAACCACCATTGAAGCTCCAAGCTTCAAGCTCCAAAAACCAAATCCAGCTCACAAATTCGTTTCCCTATCACCATAATATAACCCTAGGTGTGTGCTAGCACTACTCTTCTTCCTTTGCTTCTCACAAATTCGGTGAAACCAGAAAATTTTGAAGCAAATCGGCAGTGAAGCCGTGAATAGAGGAAGGAGAAAAGAGAGGGAAAAGAGAAGTGCGTTTTTCTTGCATGTTGGAGAGAGAAGATAAAGCTTTAATATATGTGTTTATAATATTTACCAAGTAAATTAAATAAAACATATATATTACTTTAATTCAAAAGTCAAAAAGTAAAAAGCAATTGTTGCTTTTTAAACTTCTACATCAATCACTCAAATCAAGTGACAACATGTCACATCACTCAAAGTGACATTTGATTTGATGATTGATGCGACTAGTGAATGACGCACGATTTGACTTGCGTGCCGCATTCGAATTTGAAATGCGAATGCGCTCGCAAATAATCCCGGGCTCGGGTTCGCTAATTCCAAATTAACGAATTTTCCGTCGCGTCGTAATTAAATGATTATGCCTAGCGAAATCACTATTCACGTCGCTAACGAATTAATTCTAAATTAATTCGTTCGCCCGAATTAAAATCTAATTTTAATT
>SKCR01004259.1:0-13983 GCA_019454045.1 Zanthoxylum bungeanum | reverse complement strand
ACAATGCCACATTTAAGTTTCAACTGATTAATTCAGTTTGAGCTATTAGTTTGTCATGTCTTATGTTTGAGATTTACTTATATTCAAAATATAAATATTTTTATTCACATCTAATGTGTTTATCTAAATATCAACTTTATAAAATAAAACACTTTAGTGTTCTAGAATATAAAGGTATATCCGCAACGGATTATACTCTGATATAGAGATAATGTATCTAGTCAAACTAGTTACACTGTAACAGTTTCCTAATTTAAGTACACACCCGAAGGGTAGTTCCTAAACTTAGGTATCTACGGTTAAAACAGCGACTCTCGTCCCATTTTCAATTCGTAGATAGATCTCAACTGAAGTCAGTATCCTGCTAATGAGCAGATTTTACACACCAGTACATATATTTATGTACCACATCCAGTATCTAAAATCCAATTTTAATACTAGTAGTGAACATGTTTATGACAAACATATTTGAAGTCGGAGCCTTGCCCGTCTTCATTTCTTCATGTCTGCCTTGTCCATACGGCAGTCACGCTTCAGTGACCCCGTTTGCCACAATTTAGGCAGACATCTTGGGATATGTCATTTATCTTCCCAGAAGATTATAATGATTTTGCCTTTGCCTATTTTCCACATCCCAGAAGCCTTTGGCCAAGCCTTGGCCTTCCAGAATATCGAAGTAAGATGCGCTTTCGCTTCTTGCCTTATTGCAAACTCTGTCTTTGTCTCATAGAGTATAGCCATTAACTCTCCAAGAGTTTTTTATTGCAATTAAGATCTAAGGATAGATTTATGAAGATCCTTCAATTTCATTATCATACTATAATGATCTAATTCATATTTCTGATTAAGAAATTAAGGAGTCTATTTGGCAAGCATTAGAGATTAAGCACTAAAGTTATCATCACATGAATCTTCCAAAGATCGTGCTCTACTATTTTCTTAACTCCAGGCTTAGGCCTAAGATATTATTTTATCAAATAAAGTAACTTCTTAGTTTTTCAGGACTATCCTGATTCATTATTCCCAATTTGAAAATTAAAGTCGTTTAAACACATTTTCACCCAGGATTATGTTTTAAACACTAATCTTTCAATTATCTTGATTCTAATAGTCCAACTATTTAATAACCGATTTCAGGTACTATTTATTATAATGATTACTATAGTCTAACTATATAATCAACTATAATTTAATAGATTAAATTCCATTATATTGATTACTATAATCCAATTATAAAATTAATTATTAATTGAAATGGTTAATTCAAATATATTGATTACTATAATCCAATTATATAATCAACTATAAATGAAATAGTTTGAATACAGTCCAACTGTTTAATTAAAACAACGATTAATTATTAGTCGAACTAATATATTAATTTATATGACGAAAAATTGAAATGAGCGCGTATGGCAAGTAACTAAACGAGTATTGCAAATTTAATACTTGCCTCCCACTATTTTTCGGCGAGCCTCTAACCCTCTGTTGATTACTCGGGAAACCTTATTTCCTAGTGGGCTAGGATCCCGTTAAATAACACACAATCTTGACTTTGGCCAACAAATTGTATGATAATTAACTAGGTAGATCTCTAAGATCAATTGGATCCATCCAATTCCTAGATCCAGTAGGTGGACATCCAAGTCCGAAACATATATCCTATATATGCCAATATATCCAATATATTGCCTAACTTTTTTCCTCTGAATCAACTAAGCCTTGGCTTTGGCACAACAAACTTAGTGATCCCAGTTAAGCGGAACCCATTAATTATGGAAAGCTTCGTAATCAATGTCGATGGACAAGAAGTGATCTTGACTTTGGCCAACAAATCACAACTTGGACAAGGCATCGATATGGAACAAAGCCTTCATGATTCAAACACATCCTCGATGGACAAAGGCCTTGACTTTGGCCAACAAACCAATGCCAGTCTTGGAGCTTGAGTAAGAATCACTTAATGGAAGGAAAAATGATTAATATGATGTTGAGGGTTTTTCGCATGCAATTGGCAACTAATTAATTATCTTTGTCAAGGTCTCATCATCATAAATCCTTAAACATGCATTCTAAACACATAATAAGGCGCATATAAATAAATATAATAGTGATATGCGGATGGATACTTAACACATTGTTCCTTGAACAAATCTCTCCTTTTCTTCTCTCCTGCTAGCACAAGTATTACTTCTACCTTATTACATAACACTTCTAAAGAAACCTCATTTACATTGAGGGGAATAGGTGAGAAGAGAAATACAAAGAGTAAGGAGGTAATAGGCTGGACACGCATGTCCAATAAATAAATTCTAAATTTATTACAACAATTTCCAAAATTGCCCTCACCCATCTAATATCCATCCGATGTACATTATTCATACATCGCAACCATGTATTCACACAAGTATGTTATCAATCAATCTAATCCAATTAATTAATCTGAATATTAATGACCATCTAATGTTCAAACAATGATTTGATTTTGCGCGAGTCCAACTCGTTTTGCGAATAAGTACTCAAAGTACAAATTATTGAATTAAATTAAACTACAACATTAAATCCAATTTAATATGTATTTATTACTAATTCATTTATTTAATCCCAAATTAAATATTACACTTTATTAACGAACATTTACGACTTAGATTCCAAATCTAATCGTTACGGGTCTCAAAGCCCGATTAACATCCAAAGTAAATTTAATTTAAAGTCCAATGGGCTTTTAATTAATTTCATAAGGCATGGACTTTTGGTCAATATAGGTCAAACCAAAATACCAAAGCCCAATTAAGGAATCACCATTATTTGCCAAGAAACCAATTTAGGCCCATTAGGCCCAATTATAATTAAAGGTCCATTAAGTCATAATTGGACTTTATAGATATGGTATTGGGCCCAATTGGATCCAACCAATTTAGCCTAAACCTAACTTGGTACAACCAAGCCCAATAAGCCCAATTACAACTTTACAAGCCAAATTTCCAAAATAGGCCTAATTAATTAAATTACCAAATTCCAAATTTCATAACTTAATTAACTAAAGTGTATGCCATAATTAATTACCCAAATTAACATTTCCAAAACACAAATTTGTACAATTAATTATGCTCATTTACATCAATTCATGTCCAACACAATTGAATCAAAAATCAAGTCATTTTCCATGCTTATAGTCTCGGTATTTTGGGATTTATTTGTCCAATTCAAAAGTCAATCCAATTAAATCTCAAATCAACATTACCCAATTGATTTCAACTCATCCAATAATTAAAACCAAAAAATACCATGACATCTAGGGTTCTTCCATTTTCGGCCAAGCCTAAAATTTGGGCAAAAATTAATCCAATCAACTTGTCATGAAATTGATCAAATCCAACTTCAATTAAACATCATTCAAGCATACTCAATTAAAAAAATTTCATCAAATCATGCTCAAATTCAATTTACCCAATTTTAACCCTAAGTTCAAGTTTCATGCTCAAATGGCTCTGATATCATTGTTGGGTTTCTCTAAGGTCACAAGGATCATTTTAAGCAAGAAACATCATGTGAATACTCAAGAAGTACGGCGGAAACATACTTATATTGAACTATTTAGCGATGCGTTGAACAAAATTCCTCCAAGCTCCCTTGAAGCTCTCGGTTTTATCCCAATTTTTGCTCCTCCAAATTCGGCCATGGATGATCTCAAGCTCCAAGCTTTGTGATGTGTATTCCATGCTTACGAGTGCGGTTCCCTATCACCTTCGCAAGACCCCGAATGTATGCTAGCACCTCGGAAATTTTGCCGTAAAATTTCCCTTGCTTCTCCAACAACTCACGGCAAAACCAGAAGTTGAAGGAAGAAAATGCCCATTGGACGAGAGAGAGAAGAGAAGAAATGAGATAGTTAGATGTGTTAGGTTGTTCCAAAAAATGGTAATTGATTTTCTAAAAATCAAATACCAAAATTGCTTTCAAAAAGTCAAAAGGCAATTATGCCAATAACCACTTCCATCAATCAATCAAGTGACAAATTGTCACATCACTCAAAGTGACAAGTGATTTAACGCTTGATGTGACTTGTGGGCCGCACTTAAATTCGCAATGCGAGTGCGCTCGCAAACACTCCCGGGCCCGGGTTCGCTAATTCCAAATTAACGAATTTTCCGTTGCGACGAAATTAAATATAATTTAATTAATACCTTTGCCTAGCAAAATACTATTCACATCGCTAACGAATTAATTCTAAATTAACTCGTTCGCCCGAATTAAAATCTAATTCTAATTTCGCGTCGAAATCCAATTTCGTATAATATATCGAATATATTATTTTATCAATTAATTCCAAATTAATCGTTCTCTCTCTATAATAAAATTTTATCCCAGATAAAATATCTCCGTAATTAATCCCAGATTAATTCTCTCTCATTAATTAATCCCAGATTAATAAAGTGTGAGTCATACGTCATCGGTGAATATTCGGGAAGCGACCCATGAGATCCCCGGATATGTTGGCAGCAAATCCGGTCGTCGGACTATCCGAACACGTTTTTTACTTAGTACTACGTTTTTACCGATTTACAAGACATGGTTGGCTTCTAGCAAAGCATAATGCCTACCCAATTCTCCAGAAATATTCTTACTGGAATATGTGATCTATATCAGGCGTAGTATACGTAGTATTATGTATTTCGATCTAGCATCGGATGTCACGTGCAAGGCCTGAGGCTGGAAATGTGTCTGCCCCGTACGAAGCACATATCAGATCTCTAGTAACTAGTCTCTATAATCGGATAAACATGACCTAGTCATAATATCCCGATAGCTACAGCATATAAGAGAGCAAGTTCCGTATCTTACGTGATCATCATCTCCACTATGACTGGAGTGATACTTCCATCTCGACATCACACCCAATACACTACGATTCTCAATATACCCAGAAGAGGCGTACACAGAACCTGTTAAAGCCCTGGACGACCAAAACCAAAGTATATTGATTGTCGCAAGTATTAGCGGTGCAAGTCTCAGGTTAAGACCAAATACACCTACCCTGATTCGGACTTCCATAGACACATAGTCATACTACCAATGGAATTCCGAGGGGTCTATCCAGAGCGAAGCTGTTTCCGTACCATCGGTAAACACAACCTCCTATTACACTTGCATGAGTATCCTATACCCAAATATATGAGAACTATGCCGTTATGCTCCCACAACGCCCACAAGTGTAATACTAGTCTATTCCGCATTATCGATGTCCAATCTCGATAATAATACGACTATGGATATTTAATGATTAAACCTTCATGGATTGATACTGTCTCATATCTTATCAATCTGGAACTAATCATATGAACCTTGTATCATTGATACATCTTGGTAATCTAATTATAAATGATAGAAGAGCAATTTCCTTTGTCACATAGTTAATTTGTACAACAACACCATGATCTGTACAAATAGTGATGCTATGGGTCATAACTGTCCCACATTTACATCTCTATTTTCCAGAAAATTCTCTTTCAACCTCGCAGATCTAAGACATCTTTTACTAAATCTCCAGTTCATGTATTACTTTTAACCTAGTCTTTCCCTTCTCATCTTAGTTCATTGAATTCCTTATATCTTTATTTCCTTGGAAACTCTCTCATGTTTGATTGCTTAAGGCATCTTCTTATTAAACCTTGGGTTCGAGTACTATTCTTTACCTAATTTCTCATTCTCATTACTGTAGGTCCCTTGATAAGTTATTCAGTTTAATCATAAGAATCGTTCCCCCTGATTTCTTGTATTTCTAAATCTCTAGTCTTTACCTTTTTAAAGGCTCCTTAATTTAATGATGGTCTCTAGACTAACTCAATTTTTTGTGACTTCAAATTATTCTAGCTCATGTAAAACGTTGTCATCTCATGACTTGTCTTATTCTGTCCATTACTCTGCTATTCTGGTTATTCTCTTTACTGGGCTCTAAGCTGAGGGAGGAATACATACATTCTCTAAGGGTATATGGGTATTCATTTCTACTTTACACTTAGGCTTTGATAATCTAATTAGTGTTTGCACGCTTTCTAGAATTGAGGTTTCTGAAAGGGAGGGTCGTCATTTGTTCTGCAGGGACATGGTCGGCTACTCCATGTCTTAAGGTCCCTTATTCACTTTCGATTTATCTGGGGTCTTCACTCATCTTGCTGTCTCCGAACTTCATTTCTTACGTCACTATACATACTGAATCCTCTTGACACTCCTATTTCCTTCTTACTATCTCCACATCCTATCCCTCGACTCTACACCATGCTACTGTGGTTATTGATGGTTCGCTCTTCTAACCACTTCCTAGATCTTTGTTCTATGTTCTTGCTGTAAGTTTCAACTATAGCACTATATTCTACGATCTATACTGCTACTCTTGTCACTTCTAAATGTCTCCAACCTCACGGGTCTATCCTTGTATATTCCCACAGATTTCTACTGACTTTGGGCTGATCTGTAGGTTCTACTAAGTTTGATCTATTCCTGTGGTCTTCTATTGTTACTACAAACTTTGTGCTAAGTTTTCTAGTTATTTGGGCAACACTTATTTATATCCTCGAAACTTCCTTAATCTTTTCTTATGTGATCTATTTTTTGAATGCTTCCCTTTCTAATTATGATATGTCATCGGCTTCTTATAGTAGCCTATATCTAAAATGGTAGGGGCTAGGACTAACATCTTATGTTTCGATGGGTTATGATATTCTTGTTCTGATGATTCGTGTCTTGATAGAGTCTATTTCTCATGTAAGGTAGGTATGAGGTAGGCTCTGTCAGGACATATTGTTTAGCTGACATTACTGAGGTCTTGAAAACTTGATATCTTAAGGTCTTGTCTCCTTCAGATTTCTTGGGGGCAAGGTAACTAACCATTTCCATTTCCTGTTTATGGGTCTGGGTCTGGGTTTGGGGATCTGGAGTTCTCTAAATCCTTTTTGGCATCTAGGTCCATTGAGGCCCTCAAGACTAATCTGGGTTTCTTACTTCTGTTATCTCTCTGGCTATTCCACGTTACTCGGGGAATTCACTATCTATAAGAAGATCTCGAAGGCTATTGGATTCATTTGGAAGAATTTCTTGAAGAGGAAATGAATCTTACTTCTACTGGGCAACTCTAATACTTTTTAGGGCTTTCTCTATTCTCTTTTACTGCTATGGGTTCATGCATCGTAACCATGTATTCACACAAGCATGTTATCAATCAATCTAATCCAATTAATTAATCTGATAATTAATGACCATCCAATATTCAAACAACGATTTGATTTTGCGCGAGTCAAACTAGTTTTACAAATAAGTACTCAAAGTACGAATTCTTGAATTAAATTAAACTACAAAATTAAATCCAATTTAATACGTATTTAATACTAATTCGCTATTTAATTCCAAATTAAATATTACACTTTATTAATAAACCTTTACGACTTAAATTCAAATTTAATCGTTACGAGTCTCAAAGCCCGATTAACGTCCAATGTTAATTTAATTAAAGTCCAATGGGCTTTCAATTAATTTCTTTAAGGCGTGGACTTTTGGTCAACTTGGGTCAAACCCAATAACCAAAGCCCAATCAAGGAATAACCCCATAAGCCTAGAAATCAATTTAGGCCCATTAGGCCCAATTAAATAATTAAGGTCCATTAGTCACATTTGGGCTTTATGGAAGCGGTTTTGGGCCCAATTGGATCCAACCAATTTAGCTTAAACCTAACTTGGTACAACCAAGCCCAATAAGCCCATTTACAACATTACAAGCCCAATTTCCAAAATAGGCCCAATTAATTAATTTACAAAAATACAATTTCACAATTTAATTAACCTAAGTGCAATGCCTTAATTAATCACCCAAATTAACATTTCTAAAACATCAATTTACACAATTAATTATGCTCTTTAACAAAAAAACATGTCCAACACATTTTATCAAAAAATCAAACCCATTTCATGCTATAATGCTCTCGGTAATTTAGGGTTATTTGTGTCTGATTCGGTTTCAATCCAATTAAATCCACAATCGACATTAAATCAACATTTCCCAATCGTTTCAAGTCATCCAATTATCAACGAAACAAAAAATACCAAGAATTAGGGCACATTGACATTCGGCCAAGCCTCACCAAAAGGGGAAAAAATGATCCAATCACAATTTCATGAAATTGATCCAATCAATATTCAATTAAACTACATTTAAGCATACTCAATCATGCTCAAATACAATTTACCCAATTTTAAGCCCTAAATCAAGTTTCATGCTTTTAATTCGCTATGATACCATTGTTGGAGTTCTACGGTCCCAATGATCGAATAATAAACATAAAACATACATGTGAATACAACGAGGAAGTTGCAGAATACTTACAACGAGCGGTTGAGGTGATGCAGTGAAGAACAAAAATTCATTTTCTGCCTCCTCCAAGTCACGGCAGTGGCAGTTTCTGTCCTCCATGGATTCGGCTTTGGTGGTTATTCATCAAGCTCCAAGCTTTATTAAATGATCCCAAGCACACGGATGGATTTCCCTATCACCTTCGCATGACCCCGACGTGTGCTAGCACCTTTGATTTTGCAAAAAAATCATCACATTTCTTCTATTGATTCTCGGCAGTGAAGCAAAAACCAGAGGAGAAAAATCAGCCCCTTGGGCGTGAAGATGGAGAAAGGATTTTGGCTCCAAATCGTGAAAAAAAATGAGGAAAGAGAGAGATGAGTTGGTTGGTAGCAAAAGAGTGTATACCGATTTACAAGACAAGGTTGGCTTCTAGCAAAGCGCCATGCCTACCCAATTCTCCAGAAATATCCTTACAGGAATATAGTGATCTATATCAGGCGTAGTATACATAGTATTGCGTATTTCGATCCAGTATCGGATGTGTCACGTGCTAAGCCTGGGGCTGGAATTGTATCTACCCCGTACGAAGCACATATCGAATCTCTAATAACTAGTCTCTATATCGGATAAACATGACCTTGTCATTTTATCCCGATGACTGCAGTACATAAGAGAACCAGTTCCGTATCCTACGTGACCATCATCTCCACTATGACTGGAGTGATACTTCCGTCTTGACATCACACCCAACACACTACGATTCTCAATATACCCAGCAGAGGCGTACACAGAACCTGTTAAAGCCCAAGACGACCAAAACCAAAGTATATTGATTGTCGCAAGTATTAGCGGTGCAAGTCTCAGGTTAAGACCAAATACACCTACCCTGATTTCGGACTTCCATAGACACATAGTCATACTACCAATGGAATTCCGAGAAGGTCTATCATTAGCGAAGCAGTTTCCCGTACCATCGGTAAAACACAACCTCCTATTACACTTGCATGAGCATCCTATACCCAAATATATGAGAACTATGCTGTTATGCCCTCACAACGCGCACAAGTGTAATACTAGTCTTTTACACATTATCGATGTCCAATCTCGATAATACTCTGACTAGGGATGTTTAATGATTTATCCTTTGTGTATTGATACTATCTCATATAATCTCAATCCAGGAACTATCTTAAGGACCTCCTATCATTTATACATCTTTGTGATCTAATCACAAATGATAAGAGAGCAATCTCCTTTGTCACATAGTTAATTTGTACAACAACACCATGATCTGTACAAATAGTGACGCTATGGGTCATAACTTTCCAACAATACATTATTCATACATCGCATCCATGTATTCACATAATCATGTTACCAATCAATCTAATCCAATTAATTAATCTGAAATTAATGACCATCCAATGTTCAAACAACAATTTGATTTTTCGCGAGTCAAACTCGTTTTACGAATAAGTACTCAACGTACGAATTATTGAATTATACTAAACTACAACATTAAATCCAATTCAATTTGTATTTAAAACTAATTCTTTATTTAATTCCAAATTAAATAATTACACTTTTTAATGTTCCTTTACGACTTAGATTCTAAATCTAATCGTTACGGGTCTCAAAGCCCGATTAACATCCAATGTTAATTTAATTAAAGTCCAATGGGCTTTTAATTAATTTCATAAGGCATGGACTTTTGGTCAATATGGGTCAAACCCAAATACCAAAGCCCATTTAATGAATCACCCTTATTTGCCAAGAAACCAATTTAGGCCCATTAGGCCCAATTAAAATAATTTAAAGTGTATGTGATAATTAATTAACCAAATTAACATTTCCAAAACATCAATTTACACAATTAATTATGCTCATTATCATCAACACATGTCCAACACATTTGAATCAAAAATCATATCATTTTACATGCTTATAGTCACGACAATGGTAGGGATTTCTTTGTCCGATTCGGTTTTAATCCAATTAAATCCTAAATCAACATTACCCAAATGATTTCAACTCATCCAATGATCAAAATCAAAAAATTCACCATGACATTAGGGCACCACTAGTTTCGGCCAAGCCTAACATATTGGGGAAAATTTATCCAATCCAATTTTCATCAATTTGACAATGCATAACACTATGTTATCATAATTTAAGCATATTCAAACAATCAATTTCACTCAAACATTCTCAAATCAATTTTGCCCAATTTATCCTAATTCAATTTCATGCTCAAAATGGCTCAAGATACCATTGTTGGGTTTCTAGTTAGTCCCAAGATCGATTTCAAGCAAGAAAATCATGTGCGAATACAACAAAGAAGCATAGCGGAATCATACATACATTGATCGGATTTGGCGATGCGTTGAACATAAAAATCTCCAAGCTCCCTTAAAGCTCTCGGCTTTGGCCACTTTTGTGCTCCTTGTGAATTCGGTCAACCTCCATGAATGGATCTCCAAGCTCCAAGCTTTGTGTGGTGATTCCATGCTCATAAGTTAGCTTCCCTATCACCTTCAAATGACCCTTTAGTGTGCTAGCACAAGAAAAATTGTCACAAATTTTCTCTTTGGCTTCTCCTTTGTTCTCGGCCAAGCAAGAATCAAGACGAAAATTAGCACCAAGTGCCGAATGGAGAGAGGAAGAAAAATGGCCTCTTGGCCGAATTGTGAAGGGAGAGAGAGAGAGAGAGTGATGTTTTGTGTTGTGTATCTAATACACAAAAATGAAATTCAAAATTCCATTTACCAAAATTTGGTACAAGGCTTTAAAGCCTTCAACCACCTCCATCAATCAATGAATAATGACTAGTTGTCACATCATTCAAAGTGACTAGACATCACATCAATCAAAGTGACTAATGATTTGACGCTTGTTGTGACTTGTGGCCGCACTTGAATTCCAAATGCGAGTGGGCCCGCAAACACTCCCGGGCTCGGGTTCGCTAATTCCAAATTAACAAATTTTTCCGTTGCGACGTAATTAAAAAATTATGCCTAGCAAAATTTCTATTCACGTCGCTAACGAATTAATTCTAAATTAACTCGTTCGCCCGAATTAAAATCTAATTTTAATTCCGCGTCGAAATCCAATTTCATATAATATATCGAATATATTATTTTATCGATTAATTCCAAATTAATCGTTCTCTCTCTTGAAATAATATTTTAACCCAGATAAAATATCTCTGTAATAAATCCCATATTAATTTTCTCACTCTTATAATTAATCCTAGATTAATAAAGTGCGAGTCATACGTCATCGGCGAATCTTCGGGAAGCGACCCATGAGATCCCCGGATATGTTGGCAGTAAATTCGGTCGTCAGACTATCCGAACACGTACGTACCTAGTACTACATTTTTACCGATTTACAAGACATGGTTGGCTTCTATCAAAGCACCGTGCCTACCCAATTCTCTAGAAATATTCTTATAGGAATATATTATCTATATCAGGCGTAGTATACGTAGTATTGCGTATTTCGATCCAGCATCGGATGTCACGTGCTAGGCTTGAGGCTGGAATCGTGTCTGCCCCGTACGAAGCACATATCAGATCTATAATAACTAGTCTCTATAATCGGATAAACATGACCTAGTCATAATATCCCGATAGCTGCAACATATAAGAGCACCAGTTCCGTATCCTACGTGATCATCATCTCCACTATGAATGGAGTGATACTTCTGTCTTGACATCACACCCAATACTCTACGATTCTCAATATACCCAGAAGAGGCGTACACAGAACCTGTTAAAGCCCTGGACAACCAAAACTAAAGTATATTGATTGTCGCAAGTATTAGAGGTGCAAGTCTCAGGTTAAGACCAAATACACCTACCTTGATCCGGACTTCCATAGACACATAGTCATACTACCAATGGAATTCCGATGTCTATCCAAATATTACACTTGCATGAGTATCCAATACCCAAATATATTAGAACTATGCCGTTATGCTCCCACAACGCGCACAAGTGTCATACTATTCTTTTACGCATTATCAATGTCCAATCTCGATAATATTATGACTAGGGATATTGAATGATTAAACCTTCATGGATTGATACTGTCTCATATCATCTCAATCCGGAACTAATCAAATTGACCTTCTATCATTTATATATCTTGGTAATCTAATTACAAATGATAAAATGGCAATTTCCTTTGTCACATAGTTAATTTGTACAACAACACCATGATCTGTACAAATAGTGATGCTATTGGTTATAATTGTCCAACTGTTCCCTAGCTTGTACTGAACTTCGGGGAGTAATCCATGATGATTTCCATATGTTTCTTAACTAGAGCAAGGAAAATGGTTCAAATAACTCGGGAATACTTACTAACCTGTTTGGGAATCTTGAGGACATACTCGAGGATCAGATACTGGAGAGGTAGTGCCACGCATACTAGTAAAGAAATCATGTTTCTCATTCCTGAAGAATTGGGAATGCTGGGCACATGTTAAACGTTTGGATGGTACCAAACTAGAACCCAAATCGGATCAGTTTCTATTTGTAGGTTATCCTAGGGAAACCAAAGGATATTACTTCTACAACCCATAAGAGAACAAGGTATTTGTTGTTCTTCATACAGTTTTCCTCGAAAAGGAATTCATAGATGCAGTGGTAAGTGGGAGGAAAGTAGAACTCAATGAAAATCAGAGTGATACTATTCCTGGCACCGACCCCCTCTCAGAACACGAACAGTCCATCAAGGATGAGACTGTTCCACAATCTTCTAATACACAAGAACCGCGTAGGTCGGAGAGAGTCAGAAAACAATATGAGAGGTATGGGTTTCTGATCTCACCTCATATAGATATTAATCTTATTGAGGATAATGAGTCAGCTACGTATGAGGAAGCGATACAAGGTATCGACTCCGTTTTATGGCAAGAGGCCATGAAGTCCGAAATGGATTCAATGTATACCAACCATGTTTGGACACTGGTTGATGTACCAGAAGGCATTGTGCCTATTGGTATCAAATGGGTCTTCATGGTGAAGACAGACATGGATGTCAACATACTAACGTACAAAGCTAGGCTTGTATCGAAAGGGTATCGTCATAAACATGGTGTCGATTATGACGAAACCTTTTACCCATTGCCATGATTAAATCCATTCGGATAATGCTTGCTAATGTTGCATATTTCGATTATGAAATATGGCAGATGGACGTCAAAACCTCTTTCCTTAACGAAAACCTTTTGGAGGATGTTTATATACAACAATCTGACGTTTTTGTCGTGCCAAAACATGCAAACAAGGTTTGCAAGTTAAATCGATCCACTTATGGATTGAAGCAAGCATTGCGTTCTTGGAACCAACATTTTGATGAGATCTTATTACAATAAGGTTTCATTCAAAATGAAGATGATTCTTGTGTATATAAGAAGGTTAGTGGGAGTGCACTGACAGTGATTGTCTTATACGTTGATGATGTATTACTTCTTAGCAATGACATTCCCATATTAAAATCGGTGAAAGCTTGGCTTTCATTAAAATTCTCCATGAAAGACATGGGAGAGGTAACCTTTATTCTAGGAATAAAGATCTACTGGGATAGATCTAAAAGTTGTTGGCACTCTCCGAGAACTCGTACATTGA
>SKCR01004258.1:0-13961 GCA_019454045.1 Zanthoxylum bungeanum | reverse complement strand
TTATATATCTATGGTGATCTAATCACAAACGATGAGAGTGCAATTTCCTTATTACATAGTTAATTTGCTACAACAACACAATGATCTGTGCAAATAGTGACGCTATGGGTCATATTATCCACACGAAAAACACATATCGGATGTCTGGTAACTAGTCTCTATAATCGGATATTCATGACCTGGTCATAATATCACGATTGGATGTGCATCACTTGAAGAGCACTAATACCGTATCCTGCGTGACATCATCTCCATTATGACTGGAGTGACACTTCCGTCTTGACATCACATCCAATACACTACGATTCCTGATAAACCCAGAAGAGGTGAACACAGAACCAGTTAAGATCCCCCACCACCAAAACCAAGTTTACCGATTGTCGTAAGTATTTGCGATGTAAGTCTCAGGTTAAGACTATACACACCTACCTTGATTTCGGCCTCCCATAGACACCTAGTCATAATACCAATGGGATTCTGAAGGGTCTATCCAGAGCGAAGCTGTTTCCCGTACCATCGTGAAACACGACCTCCTATCGCACTTGCACAAGTATCCAATACTTATATATATGAGAACTATGCCGTTGTGCCCTCACAACGCGCACAAGTGCAATACTAGCCTATTCCGCATTATCGATGTCCAGTCTCGATAATACTACGGCTAGGGATATTTAATGATTAATCCTTCGTGGACTGATACTGTCTCATATCATCTCAATCCAGGAACTAATCATAGGGACCTCTCTTCATTTATATATCTATGGTGATCTAATCATAAATGATGAGAGTGCAATTTCCTTATTACATAGTTAATTTGCTACAACAACACAATGATCTGTGCAAATAGTGACGCTATGGGTCATATTATCCAACACTTGGAACTGACGTTTTGAAATAATCATAATAGTTTATGATTTGACTCAAAACGAAATAATTCTTGTGTATATAGGGAGGTTAGTGGGAGAGGGCACTGACAATGAAATTCCCAAAAACAATTGGTGTGAAAGCTTGGCTTTCATGGATATTCTTTCAATAGAAATTCTCCATAGAATTCTGGGGAGTAACAACCTTTATTCAAGGAATAAAGATCTACTGGGATAGATTTGGAGTTGTTAACACTCTCTGGAAATTGTACATTTAAAATGTACTTGTATTGGTGTCTCATATGCTTCGAGCATATGGAGTCACAATCAGGTCAATCCAAGTGATAGTCACTGGATTGAAGTTAAGGACATCTGTTAGTATCTTAGAGAACTAAAGATGTTGTCTTAAACTATGGAGAAGGAGAACTTGAAGTGACTAGGATCACACTGCAAGTTTCCGAACAATTAAATACTACGGTACTATAAAGTTTGAATAACGGGACAGTGAGCTGGAAATATTCCGAGCAAGATAACTGCTGCCGAATAAACAACAAATGCGGATTATTACTGCAGCTGAGGCAGCAATAGAAGCCATTTGGATCGAAAATAAATCTAATTAGATTAGATATAGTTCTTTTAGCAGCTGAGCTAGGCGTCAGCACAAGCTAAGGAATAAAGGTCTCATCGACGATCCAGATATATACTTCTATATCATCTGATTCGTTCGGATCATACATCGTGGCGATGTGATGATCGTGTAAATCGCGTCAAACGATAATCAGACAAATTCGCTGACGAAAACCTTTCCTCAGCAATTTGAGCGAATTGTACATAGTTCGGGGTGTTGACACTCGAGTGACTGGCTATGTGCCAAGTGGGAGATTGTTGGACAAAATGACCCATAGCGTCACTATTTGCACAGATCATTGTGTTGTTGTAGCAAATTAACTATGTGACAAGGAAATTGCACTCTCATCATTTGTGATTAGATCACCATTGATATATAAATGAAGAGAGGTCCATATGATTAGTTCCTGGACTGAGAATGATATGAGACAGTATCAGTCCCCGAAGGTTTAATCATTAATATCCCTATCCGTAGTATTATCGAGACTGGACATCGATAATGCGGAATAGGCTAGTATTGCACTTGTGCGCGTTTGTGAGGGCACAACGGCATAGTTCTCATATATATAAGTATTGGATACTTATGCAAGTGCGATAGGAGGTCGTGTTTCACCGACGGTACGGGAAACAGCTTCGCTCTGGATAGACCCCTCGGAATCCCATTGGTATTATGACTATGTGTCTATGGGAGGCCGAAATCAAGGTAGGTGTGTATAGTCTTAACCTGAGACTTGCATCGCTAATACTTACGATAATCGATAAACTTTGGTTTTGGTGGTAGGGGACTTTAAATGGGTTCTGAGTACACCACTTCTGGGTTTATCAGAGAGTCGTAGAGTATTGGGTGTGATGTTAAGACGGAAGTATCACTTCAGTCATATTGGAGATGATGTCACGCAGGATACGGTATTAGTGCTCTTAAGTGCTGCGCGGCCATCGGGATATTATGACAAGGTCATATATATCCGATTATAGAGACTAGTTACCAGACATCCGACATGTGCTTCGTACGGGGCAGACACTTATCCAGCCCCAGGCCTAGCACGTGATTATCCGATACTGGGCCGATATACACAATACTACGGTATACTACGCTTGATACAGATCTATATATTCCTGTAAGAATATTCTGGAGAATTGGGTAGGCATGGCGCTTTGCTAGAAGCCAACCTTGTCTTGTAAATCGATATAAACGTAGTACGAGGTACTTACGTGTTCGGACAGTCCGATGATCGTATTTACTGCCAACATATCCGGAGATCTCATGGGTCGGTTCCTGAAGATTCACCGATGACGTATTACTCGCACTTTGATTAATCTGTGATTAATTAGAAGAGAGAGATAGAATTAATCTGGGATTAATTCGTTGAGAGAGAAAATAATCTGGGATTAATTACGAAGATATTTTATCTCGGATAAAAATATCGTTAAAGAGAGAGAACGATTAATTTGGAATTAATCGATAAAATAATATATTCGATATATTATTAGAAATTGGATTTCGACGCGGAATTAAAATTAGATTTTAATTCGGGCGAACGAATTAATTTAGAATTAATTCGTTAGCGACTTGAATAGTGAATTCGCTAGGCGTAATCACTTAATTACGACGCGACGGAAAATTCGTTAATTTGGAATTAGCGAACCGGAGCCCGAGAGTGATTGCGAGCGCATTCGCATTTCGAATTCGAGCGCGGCACGCGAGTCACATCAAGCGTCAAATCGCTAGTCGCGTCAATCGTCAAATCAATTGTCACTTTGAGTGATGTGACTTGACAATATGTCACTTTATTAAAGTGAATAGATGTGATGTGAAAAGTGATATGATATGACTTAAAGTTAAAAGTAAAAGTGATGGAATATGAAAAGGTTTGGAATATATTATATATGTTTTATTTATTTTTGGAAAATAAATGAATAAATATATATTACTTTTTCTTTTTCCTTTTACTATATATTCGGTCCTCTTCTCTCAACATGCAAGATGTACGGTTTCTCTCTTCCCTCTTTTCTCTCCTCTCATCTCACGGCTTCAAGCCGATTTCTTCTTCATTTTTCTGGTTTCACCGAAAATTTGAGAAGCAAAATGGAAGATGAACAAGTGCTAGCACACCTTGAGTGATACATAGGTGATAGGGAAGTGATTCTTTGAGCATGGAAGCTTGAAGCTTGGAGCTTCAATGGAGTCATCCATGGCCGAAAATGGAGGAGGACTTTCACAGCCCTAACCGTGCGTCCACTGCAGTTTCAGAAGCCATTGCCGAGCTTGGAGGGAGCTTAAAAACGCATGTTCTTCGTTTATCAAAACCGTTCAATGTGAGTTATGTTTCCGCCTTACTCCTTTGATGTGTTTATATGCGGTTTTTATGCATGATTTGTGATCCTTGGGACTTTGAATTGAACTCTTACACAATGGGCTTTTAATTAATTCTTTAGGCATGGGCTTTGGCAATTATGGGTCAAACCCAAGATGCCAAGGCCCAATTAGGAATCACCCTATGCCAAAAATCAATTTAGGCCCATCAGGCCCAATTAAAATTTAAAGGCCCAATTATCATATTTGGACTTTATGGAAATGATTTTAGGCCCAATTTGATCCAACTAATTATCCTAAACCAAACTTGGCCCAACCAAGCCCATTAAGCCCAAATACAAAAACTTTAGCATAATCAAAAAAAAGGCTAATTTATTTAATCACAATATTCTAAATATCATAATTATGTAATTAAAGTGTATTAGCCATAATAATTAGTTAAATTAATATTTCCAAAACACCAATTACACTAATTAATCATACTTTAATTAATCAACTTATGTCCAACACAAATTGAAGCAAAATCAATCCCAACATGCTTCCAATAGCTCACGGCAATCAAGGGATTTTTATATCCGATTTTGATTTCAATCCAATTAAATCACAAATCAATATATCCAAACATTCTAAACACATCCAATGGCTTAAAATCAAAAATCACCAAGAGATACAAGGGTGCTTCACATTCGGCCAAGCCTCTTAATTTGGGGAAAATTAATCCAATTATTTTTTCATAAAATTGATGATGTATAACTCTAAGTTAACATTATCTAAGCATACTCAAACAAATAATTTGATTAAATCATGCTCAAATCAAAAAATCCCAAATTAAAGTACATAAACCCTAATTCATTTCATGCTTAATTTATGCTCTGATACCATTGTTTGGTTCTCTAAAAACAAAATCCAAGATCATTAAGCAAAAAGAAGTGTGAATACTCTATGAAGTAGTGGAAATACTTACATTGATCGGCTAGGTTGGATGTGTAGACAACAAAAATTTGCTTCCTTTGAAGTTGCTCTAAGCTCTCATTTGAATTGTATGTTGAGCTTCCAAGCTTGTTCTTGAATTCCAAACTCATGGGAGTAGTTTCCTTATCACCTTTGAATGACTCCGTTAAGTGCTAGCTATGGAAGAAATTTGCAACACAATTCTTCCTATTGTTCTTGATGGTTCTCGGCAAAATGGAGAAACAAAGAGAGAGGAAGAAGGCTACGCCACTTTCATGAAGAATAAGAGAAATAGAGTTTGTTACTTATGGTGTATGTAATTGTTTTCCAAAATCAATTACCTATTACCAAAATCAAATTTGGTAAAAGTCATTCCAAATGACATAAAGTAAGCTTGTGTGTTTTACAAGCTTCCACCAACCACCAACTTCCATCAACCAAAAATTGATAAAGTTGACTAGGTGATGTGACTTGTGTGGGCCCCACTTTAATTCAAAATCCGAGTGGGCCCGCAAACACATTCCAGGCTCGGGTTCGTTAATTTCGAATTAACGAATTTTTCTCTTGCGACTTAATTAAATCAAATTTAATTAAATAATTATGCCTAGCAAAATTACTATTAAAGTCGCTAGCGAATTAATTCTAAATTAATTCGTTCGCCCGAATTAAAATATAATTTTAATTCCGTTATGAAATCTAATTTCATTTAATATATCAAATTTATATTTTATTGATTAATTCCAAATTAACCATTCTCTCCCTTCTACTTGAATTTTATCCTAGATAAAATTATCACCGTAATTAATCCTAGATTAATTTTCTCTTTCTTCTAATTAATCCCAGATTAATTATGTTCGAGTCAAACGTCATCGGTGAATCTTCGGGAAGCGACCCATGAGATTCCTGGATATGTTGGCAGCAAATCTGGTCGTCGGATTTCCGAACACGTGTGTACTGTTGAGTTGCTAATTAGGTCCCAAGAATCATCCAAAACAAGCATAAAATCGCATGAACACATCAAGGAATAATGGCGGACAAAAATACTCACAATGATTGGTTTGAGATGCAAAGAACACAAGTCTTTTTCTTGCTTCATCATGCTCGGTTTTTCCCCCTTTTGAACTGCTGTTGGGCGCATTTTTGGGCTGTGAAAATCCTCCATTTTCGGCCATTGAAGACCTCTATTAAAGCTCCAAGCTTTGATATTCCAAGCTCACAAAATCACTTCCCTATCACCTTTGTATTCCTCCATGAGTGTGCTAGCACTTAGATCTTGCTACAAGATCAAAAGCTTCTCCTTTTGTGTGTGAAAACCAGAAAAAATGGAGATGAAAATCGGTCACCATGATCGTGAGAAGAGAGAAGGTTTTTGGCTCCATTTTGCCTAAAACCGTATGCATTGCAAGAGAGGAGAGAAGAACTTTTCATTTTGTTTTATATATATTTACCAAGTAAAAATAAATAAAAACATGTATTACTTTTAATACAAAAGTCAAAAGCAAGAAATAAATAATGTTATATTTCATTTCAAGCTTTTAAAGCTTTTCACCAACTCAAATCAACTATTCACATCAAATCCATCCACTTTAATAAAGTGACAACATGTCATGTCACATCACTCAAAGTGACAAGTGACTTGACGATTGATGCGACTAGCGATTTGACTCTTGATGTGACTTGCGTGCTGCACTCGAATTCGAAATGCGAATGCGCTCGCAATCACTCTCGGGCTCGGGTTCGTTAATTCCAAATTAACGAATTTTCCGTCGCGTCGTAATTAAATGATTACGCCTAGCGAATTCACTATTCACGTCGCTAACAAATTAATGCTAAATTAATTCGTTCGCCCGAATTAAAATCTAATTTCAATTCCCCGTCGAAATCTAATTTCGTTATAATATATCGAATATATTAATTTATCGATTAATTCCAAATTAATCGTTCTCTCTATTTAACGATATTTTATCCGAGGTAAAATATCTCCGTAATTATTCCCAGATTAATTTTCTCTCTCATCGAATTAATCCCAGATTAATTAAAGTGCGAGTCATACGTAATCGGTGAATCTTCAGGAACCGACCCATGAGATCTCCAGATATGTTGGCAGTAAATACGGTCGTCGGACTATCCGAACACGTAAGTACCTCGTACTACGTTTATACCGATTTACAAGACAAGGTTGGCTTCTAGCAAAGCGCCATGCCTACCCAATTCTCCAGAAATATTCTTACAGGAATATAAAGATCTGTATCAAGCGTAGTTTACCATGTATTGTGTATATCGGCCCAGTATCGGATAGTCACGTGCTAGGGCTGGGGCTGGGGCTGGATAAGTGTCTGCCCCGTCCGAAGCACATGTCGGATGTCTGGTAACTAGTCTCTATAATCAGATATTCATGACCTGGTCATAATATCATGATTGGATGCGCATCACTCAAGAGCACTAGTACCGTATCCTGCGTGACATCATCTCCACTATGACTGAAGTGATACTTCCGTCTTGACATCACACCCAATACACTACGACTCTCTGATAAACCCAGAAGTGGTGTACACAGAACCTGTTAAAGCCCTGTACCACCAAGACCAAAGTCTACCGATTATCGTAAGTATTAGCGGTGCAAGTCTCAGGTTAAGACCAAATACACCTACCCTGATGTCGGACTCCCATAGACACATAGTCATAATACCAATGGGATTCCGAGGGGTATATCCAGAGCGAAGCTGTTTCCCGTATCATCGGTGAAACACAACCTCCTATCGCACTTGCATAAGTATCCAATACTTAAATATATGAGAGAACTATGCCGTTGTGCCCTCACAACGCGCAAAAGTGCAATACTAGCCTATTCCGCATTATCGATGTCCTGTCTCGATAATACTACGACTAGGGATATTTAATGATTTATCCTACGTGGACTGATACTGTCTCATATCATTCTCCGTCCAGGAACAAATCATAGGGACCTCTCATCATTTATATATCTAAGGTGATCTAATCACAAATGATAAGAGTGCAATCTCCTTTGTCACATAGTTAATTTGTACAACAACACCATGATCTGTACAAATAAAGAAGCTATGGGTCATATTATCCAACACGTACCCGGTACCATGTTCTTACCGATTTACAAGACATGGTTGACTTCTAGGAAATCGCCGTGCCTACCCAATTCTCTAGAAATATTCTTTTAAGGAATATGTAATCTTTGTCAGCTGTAGTATACGTTGTATTGCGTATTACAATCCAGTATCAGATGTCACATTCTAGGCCTGGGGCTGGAATTGTGTCTGCCCCATACGAAGCATATATCGGATCACAGGTAACTAGTCTCTATAATCGGATAATCATGACCTTGTCATATTATCCCAATAGTTGCAGCATACAAGTGTACCAGTTCCGTATCCTGCGTGATCATCATCTCCATATGACTGAAGTGATACTTCCATCTTGACATCACACCCAATACACTACGATTCTCAGTATACGCAGAAGAGGCGTACACAGAACCTGTTAAAGCTTCGGACGACCAAAACCAAAGTATACTGATTGTCGCAAGTATTAGCGATGCAAGTCTCATGTTAAGACCAAATACACCTACCCTGATTCGGACTCCCATAGACACATAGTCATACTACCAATGGGATTCCGAGGGGTCTATCCAGAGCGAAGCTGCTTCCGTACCATCGGTAAACAGAACCTCCTATTACACTTGCATGAGTATCCAATACCCAAATATATGAGAACTATGCCATTATGCCTCCATAATGCGCACAAGTGCAATACTAGCCTATTTCGTATTATCGATGTCCAGTCTCGATAATACTACGACTAGGGATATTAATGATTAAACCTTAGTGGATTAATATTGTCTCATATTTTATTAATTCGGTACTAATCATATGGACTTTTATCATTTATATATCCCGGTAATCCGATTACAAATGATAAAAGAGAAATTTCCTTTGTCACATAGTTAATTGTACAACAACAACATGTTCTGTACAAATAGTGATGCTATGGGTCATAATTGTCAACCAAATGGGCCACGTGGATGGGTTGTATGGTTTTTGGGCCGAGGCTAAGGTTTGAAACAGAAAACTGACTGAGCAAATCTGAGGCGGGCTAACGAGTTCGAATCTGATGTGGTACTAATTCTTCGAGGCTTTCTTTCATTCCGGCATTCGTTTCCCGTGACTTCCGCAACTTTTCAGGTAGTGCCTCCACACAAGGCTCATCATTGGGCTTATGCAAAAATGCAGTTTCTACAAAATGGTTATCTCACGTTTGTGTAATATATTGGTTTATTAGCCTGGAACACGAATTTATGCAAAAGCCTCTTCCGATGGTCAGATGCAAACATCCAGTATAACCCAATTAATCATATTCCTATGTCAACGAATTTACCCGAATTCATTATGATTAAGTTCCAATTATGGCTAACCCCACTCGACATGTATATTCTTATCCTGTAAGGAAATCTATTAAGGTTTATCTATCCTTAAGTGAGATTGTGAGTTATTGATTCTAAGACTGAAACCTAAATCCCTTTGCCAAGTTCATTTTAAGTTTACCACATCAATCTTATTAATGGCCAGTTAACAAGAAGCATTAAGCTTAAGGTTCAAAAAATAAACCTTTATATTACCCAAACTATAAAATAACCATTATAAGCCGTGGTGATATAGGAATTCATCACAACCCCAGATATGTTATTTAGTTACAACACATATCTAGGACTAGTAAAAACATAAATAAAGAAAATGAAATAAAGTAAAGCTGGAAATTAAAAAGATAAAATAAACAATAAAGAAAATGATGGGGGTTAGAGGATCCACTTTTATTACTTCTATTTTAGATATCTCCATTATTATAATATATAAACTTTACATGACATTACCAACCGACCATAAAGGCGGTATCTTGATTAAGTCAGATTTATGATTAATTCCAACTGACCATAAAGGCGGTATCCAATTTAGTCAGGTTAAAAACAATTTAATTAAGTCTAACCGACTATAAAGGTGGTATCCCATTAAGTCACGTTTTAAATAGTTTATATATTATAATTAATGGAAATTAATCTAAATATTAGTAATAAAAGCTTAACCTTTAACCCCAGCAGAGGGGAGTTACCTCCTCATACTTAACAGTAAAAATAAAGATTCAAAAATAAAGTAAAGAAAGTACTATTGCGTAAAATAAGAAATTAAATACAGAAAACTGTAAATAAACAAACAAGATACAATCTTCTTAGTATTTCTTAAGGAAATTCCTAGAAGAAGGTAAGAATTTTCTTTATGATTTCAGCTTCAATTTATAGGCAAAATTTTGCCTCGCACGTCGTGACGCAAACCACTTGCGCATTGTGATGCGCTGGTGATTCAACATGATCTTGACACGTGGCTTTCGGCAAAATAATTGGCTTGGCATCGCGATGTGTAAAGTTGTGTGCGTCGCGACGCGGATGTAAGCAATGACGTGTATTATCAGCAGCATTGGATGATGACACATGACCGACGCATGTTAGCAAGGTTTCTGTGATGTTGACACGTGGCAGGCGCATGTTAGCGGTCGCGATGAAGAAGTGTGGCGCGTCGCGAAGTAGAATTCCAATTTTGCCCTTTTTCATCCAATTTTCGCCGTTTAAGCCCTGATTTGATTCCAGAAAGTCCTGTTATTTTATTTATCTACAAAATAACACAAAAACACACATCAAAATATTCACAAAACTCAAGAAACTATACAAAAAATTAAGTAAAAGGGATGGTAAATATTGATATATTTACCGCTTATCACACCCCCAAACCTAACATTTTGCTTGTCCTCGAGCAAAACAACAAAATAAAATGCAATAAACAACTTTAAAATAAAATTAAACTAAGCCACTTTCGTAGGGATCACAGTTGCATTTAGTGTATGCAACAAGCCTTTAAACCCCTAGGTGTCCCTAATGGACGAGTTGTAGTCTCGTGAGGGCTTACAGCAACTATACCCATAAACGTCAATCTAATGCACACAAAAGCAAAAATACAAAAGAAAAAAGAATAAACAAGTTAGTGACTAAACAAGTGAAACTTCTTATCAAAGTTAATAACTGTTTTCTTTCTTTCTAAATTACCAAATAAGTAAAATCTCCTATTATTTTTACCATTCTCCATATACACAACCAACAAAGTATTAATCAACTTATTGTGCCCACAATATTCATAAGTGTAGTTGAAAAGAAAGTAATATTTTTGTCCTAAAGTTATATCAGAATTCACACATTTTTAGCATTGGAATTTTTTTTTCTGATTTATTTATTTATTTACAATATCTTTAATCCATGTAGCGAGCTTTAGGTCAGTGACTCTTAAGCCAGTTGGCTTTAGGGCACTAGGTGTTAAGACACCCTTACAGACTTAATTACTCAGATTTCAGATATCTTTCTCTCTTTCCTTTTTTTTTATAACATCTTCAATCCATTTAGCGAGCTTTGGGCCAGTGACTCCCAAACCAGTTGGTTTTAGGGCACTAGGTGTTAAAACACCCATACAGACTTAATTACTCGGATCTCAGATGTTATTCTTTTATTCCATCATTTTTTAGATGCTTCTTCCAATTAAACTAGAGCACTGAATATTACAAACTTTTCAATTACAACTCATGGCTATATGTTACCATGCATGTTGATAATACATGTCAACTGAGCATATGAAGATCCATTTTAGCCAGTATTATGGAGAATTCACAAATTAAATAATTTAAAAGGAAATAAACAAAAATTAAATTGTTACGAAATAGGTTGAGATACGTCTCAGGAGTAGAAATTCCTTACACAGCTATCTCACACCAATTTCACATGGTTAGTCAAATTAAAAACATATAAAAATATTTTTTTTTATTTTATAATTTTTTTAATTTTTTTTACTAAAATCAAATAAAAACATACAATAAAAACAAGATACTAGTCAACTATTCCCCTCTCTCAAACCTAGTTGAGACATTATCCCCAATGTCTAAAAAGTAGAGAAGAGTTTAGAAAAAAGTATTTGGTTAGCTGAAATTCTACATCTAAAATGAAAATTAAAGGAAACATCTAAATTTATCTGACGTTTTTTACCACAATCATTATCAGACCAGTTTATTTTGGAAATGATAAGGTCAATTTGTGGTTCAAAGGCTAAGAGTTGGTCAATTAAATCATGGGCAGTTCTAGCAGTGAAGAGCATTTCTTTTACAGATTTTGACACGAACCCATTTCTTCGGGCATTTTCAAGAAACACACAAAGAAAATCATAAAATCCATCAGCATTAAACAGTCCAATCGGTTTATTGTGTATGTTCAAGTTCGCCCAAGATAGTACTTTAAAAATTTCCTCCATAGTGCCAATGCCACCTGGAAAAGCAATAAAAGCATCAGCGCGGTTAATCATTTCAACAAGTCGCTCAGACATAATTGGCACGATAAGTTCCTCTCCGTTTGATGGTCCTATAAGATTCGCATATGCCAAAAGTTTTGGGATGATTCATAGAACTTGACTACCTTCTTCTTGTACAGCCCCTGAAACGTACCCTATTAGTCCAAGATTTCCACCACCATATACTAAGTGCATATTCCTTTCAGTAATGACTCTACCCAATTCCTATGCTGCCGAAATGAACTCTGGTTTAGAACCAACACTAGTACCGCAAAACACACAGATGTTAACAACTCATTTTCTTGAAGTGCTTCCATTTTTTTTAAACTCTGGATGTTTTCAAGAGTGTAATGATGAGCTGAATTTATAGAACCTGAAAAGGGTGAGTAATAATAGCACTAGTACCTGCCAAATGACAATTATTAGCTAAACAGTATAATATATCGTGAAAGTTAAAAAGTCTGGATCTTGTTGGAGAAAATAAAAGAAAAATAAAATAAATCACAATTATTAGTTAAAGATAAAGAGATAATAATATTTATAAGAAGTTATGGCTTGAATGACGTCTATGCATCAGAGACAAGCTTCCCATCCAATTTTCTTATAAATTGCCAAACAGGGTCTTTTAAAGTCAGATTCCCGAGACTTAATTGTTGTCTTTCTTTTCGAAACTGTGCATGTAACATGTGAATTGTGTGATGCACATATCTATTGGAATGCGTCTCAGAGTCAATGATATGTCATCCAAAGACTTCTTACTCATGCCATCCCTAATGAATTTAATTTTATCTTCACGGTTATCAGACACCATTCCTAAAGAACGACAACGAGTATTACATGTCATGCGTGCACATTTATAGCAAACACCTAGTCTTTTATCTTTTATTTTCTTAGCATATGTGCTTCTTCCTAAACTAGGCAGATATGAAATAAAAGAGTCAGATGACTCACCTGTTAGACAGTATGACCCATAGCGTCACTATTTTGTAAATGATATGTATTATTGTACAAAATTAACTATGTAGTAATGAAATTGCCTTTTAACCGTTTTGTAATTTATTTACTTTGATATATAAATGGTAAAAGTCCCTATGATTAATTCCGGATTGAGATGATATGAGACAGTATCAATCCATAAAGGTTTAATCATTAAATATCCCTAGTCGTAGTATTATCGAGATTGGACATCGATAATGCGGAATAGACTAGTACTGCACTTGTGGGTGTTGTGAGGGCAACACTCATAGTTCTCATATATTTGAGTATTGGATACTTATGCAAGTGCGGTAGGAGGTTGTGTTTTACCGATGGTACGGAAAACAGCTTCGCTCTGGATAGACCCCGCGGAATCCCATTGGTAGTATGTCTGCGTGTCTATGGGAGTCCGCTTCAGGGTAGGTGCATATGGTCTTAACCTGAGACTTGCATCGCTAGTACTTGCGACAATCGGTAGACTTTAGTTTTGGTCATCCAGGGCTTTAATAGGTTCTGTGTACACCTCTTCTAGGTTTATCGGGAATCGTAGTGTATTGGGTGTGATGTCAAGACGGAAGTATCACTTCAGACATATGGAGATGATGATCGCGCAGGATACAGAACTAGTACTCTATATGGTTGCAACCATCGGGATAATATGACAAGGTCAGGATTATCCGATTCAAAGAGACTAGTTGCTTGATGTCCGATATATGTATCGTACGGGGCAGACACATCTCCAGCCCCAGGCCTTACATGTGATCATCCGATACTGGATCTGTATACACTATACTACGGTATACTACGCCTGTTATAGATCTTATATTC